>BQNB010059220.1:6948-37422 GCA_026074375.1 Tanacetum coccineum | reverse complement strand
AGGGGGATAAAATGTCAAACATCTTCTTCAGAACGTCATTTGATAAAAGGGATAAAGGTTTTTAAACAATAACTGAATATCATTTTTTAAGGAAAGTTAATTAAATTTAGCTTATGTGTGCCTTATATGTTATTTGTTTATGCCTTGAGTGAGAATATGTGCAAGATTAAGTTGTTAGGTATATTAGTTAAAACTATAGGGACTAAATGTGCCATTGTGATAACTTTGTTATGCCTAAGCAATTTAATATCTAAAAATAGAAAAGATCTGAAAGTTTAGGGAGTGAAAGTGCCAAAAACAAAGTTTGTTTTATAACACCCCACACACCCCTCCCGTTTTCTTTTTCACACACACACACATTACACCTACTCTTTTTATTTCAAAATCCTCACTCGATCGCAACACCTTCGATCTTGAAATCCAGACATTCTCGTGCTTAAGGTATTAAGAAAACGTTGTTCCTTACACCCTTGTGATCTCACGTCTCAAAGGAATTTGGTTTTTAAGAAGTTCTAATTTCGAAAAACCCTAAAATCAAATTAGGGTTCATGAAATTTAAAACTGAATAAAAACTAAAATTAATAGAGGGGTTTTGTTCATTTGAGGGTGTTAAAGACTCGTCTAATTCAGTTTTTAATAAAGATATCATATGTGTATGATTTGAGTGATTCTTTATGACGAAAATATGCGTTTTTGAGTTTTTAGTTGCAAAAGTTTGTGGGTTTTGAGTTGGATAAATGATTAATGTGTTAGTGAATGTGTGTATGCTTTGAAAGTCGAATATAACATGTTTGATTCTTGGTTATTAATGGTTTCTTGGATTTGAATGCTCGTTTGAATGATTTTACTTGAATCTGTGCTTTTAAGTTGTAAAAATGTTCTTGTGAATCATATGAGGCTAAATGAGTGAATCTTGAAGTAGGAAAACACATGAAAACTCAAGTTAAAAATTCAAATTTGTTAGAACAATCCGAATTCACAGGGACAGTTATATACGAATTTGCAAGTTCTTGTGCTTTACGAATTCGCAGGTCTCCTTTAGACCATGAATTTGCAATTCACTTTAGACCCTGAATTCGCAAATCTCCTTTAGACCACGTATTTGCAATTCACTTTAGACCCTGAATTTGCAAGTCTCCTTTATACCACGAATTTGCAACTTATTTAGGGTCCGAATTTGCAAATACCATAAGGGCACGAATTAGCAGATAGTAGTAAGACATGAATTGTGTTTTGTATTGTTGGGCGAGAAGGGCAACTTGTTTTGTTAAATTGGCAAGCAATTCATCAGCTGGAGAAAAACCTGTATCAAGTTATATATTATCAGTAAACTGAGGTTGGTATGTGACTGGTGGAATGTATGAAGGTTGTAGAGGAACTGATGATGATGAAGGATATTGATAAGGTGAGACATTAGACACTATGGCAAGTGGATCATGTGAGTGTTGGTTGAGTCTTTCCATCATCATCTTGTTCTCATTAGCATGCAACTCGTGTTGCTTTAGGTAAGCATACAACTGATCATGATTGGACTCTTTCAAACCCCTGCTTAACTTGACCACCGTCAGAAATCTACCCTATTCGAGTAACATGTTGTTTACAAACTTAGAGTTTAATTGAATTTTAGGCATGGTCATCTTGATGTGTCTTATGTCGTTGATTAGCTTTTTAAACCTGACATAGTAGTCATGAATGTTTTCACCCTTGTGTTGCCCAAAATGTTTAAATTCATCGTACAACTGAGATTCACGGTCATCTTTGGTCAATTCAGAACCTTCCAATAACATCTTTACATTATCCCAAATGTCCTTAGCATCAGTGTTATGGTTAATGAGTTTGTAGATGTCTCTAGGCAAACCCTGAAGAAGTATATTTGTTGCACGAATGTCGGCTCTAAGTCTATCCTTTTCAGCTTGAGAAAGGTTTGCAACCACTCTATCTCATTTTGGGCCTAGATAAGGACCATCAGTACCTGTAGCAATCTCATCTCCGCACCGTCCCATCTGAATAGGCCTTTATCAATAGACTGAAGTATGTACTCACGATGATCTTTTCCCTTACAGTATAACCAAATTCTTTGTTGCCATGACTCAAAATCAGTCCTATCAAGCATGGGAGGGCGGGTATCGGAACCGATCGCTTGAATATCTTGTGACTGATTGGACATTTTAACTGATTGTGAAATGATATGATTGGATCGATCAATGATTAGTGATTGTATGTTAAAAGTGGTGAAGTGAAATTAAGTGTTTTTGTTGTTTTAGGTTGTTAAGTTTTAAGTTTAAAGGTAGTTCAAATGTCAAAGTAGATCAATAGTCCAAAACAGTATCCCAAACCGCTGGAATAGTAATCAAACCGCTACTTACAAACCGCTACTGTTAAACTGCTATGAAGATAAACTGCCAAACCGCTACCTAGAAATAAAATGGGAAGAGGTTCAATTCCTAAATCGCTATGAGAATTAGTCTTCAAAAAGACATGTAAACCGTTACGGTATTAAACCGCTGTAAAGAGCAAACCGCTACTAGAAGAGTTTGGTAAACCGCTATGAAGAACAATGACCAAATCGCTACCAAGAAATGAAATTGGCAGAGGTTTATTTCCCAAATCGCTATAAGGGATTGTCTTCAATAACCTGTAAATGCTATGGTAACAAACCGCTACAAGTACCAAACCGCTACTAGTAAATCGCTACACTAAACGACAAACCGCTACTGACAAACCTCTGTCGAATAGGATAGACCGCTGTCAGAAATGACAAACTGCTAGAATAGTGTACGACTCTGACAAACCGCCAGTACAGTGTACAACTCTGACTCCAACACATGGAAGAGGCTTATATAGTGATACAAAAGACCGGCCTAAGTCCTTGGTAATGGGCTTACATGTGGGCTTTAATACTTGGCCCAATATCGTATTTCATACGATTAACGTTTAACTAAGAGCTACAATAAACGATAAAATACACGGGGTGACCGAGTCTTTTTCTAACTATCTTCACAACGTGCCTCAAACATGTGGTGATACATGCGGATAATAAAATAATGACCAAAAAGATAATGGCAGAATTTAGCCACCACCTCTGTGATAGCATAAAGTTCACGAATATAAGTTGAGGCTTGTTGCATCCTAAATGACAATTTCTTTTAATAAAATGCAATCGGATGTCCATTTTGAGATAAAATTCCTCCATCTTGATTATGTTTGTTCTAGTTCTTATTCCGCATTAAACATAGTCATGATATCCTAGATGAGTCTAGATTGTGGTTCCACACTAAGGTACAACTACGTAAAATGGTATTGGTGCTAATGACTTTTCCGTCTGCTAACTCTACTTCGTAGCTAGTATTTAGAGTGGCAGGGGCAATATTAATAAAATGTGTAAACGCAGAAGATACAAAACTCTTCTCAGCACCTGAATCAAAGAGAATACAAGCGTGGTGATCATTAAGAAGAAACGTACCCGTGACCACATTTGGATTCTGCTGTGGATTTTCAACCACCACGTAAGCTCTCCCACGAGCTCCATCATTCTGCTGGTTCCCTACTTTCGGATACTTGTCCTTGAAATGTCCTTTCTTACCACACCCGAAACATGTCACACTCTGCAGGAAGTCATTACCTGCACCTTGAAGCCTAACTTTACAATCCTTCTCCATGTGACCTAATCTTTGACATCTCTGGCACTTTTGAGGACACGGTCCATGATGATGTAAGTTGTACCGGTTGCATTTTGGTAAATTTCTAGCATAAATCTTTCCTCCAGCTGGGGCTGCAGCATATGCCCTGATAGTTTTTGGTCTCCTGTTTTGTTGCTGGTGATGATTATTGTTTCGGTTGCGGTTATTGTTGTTGTTGTTTCTCTGGTTGTCTTCCTATTTCCTTTTATTGCTTTCCCCAATTCTTGCAACCCTACCCTGAACTAATTGCTCGACCAGTTCACGGGCCATGTTGATTGCCTCATGCAGATTTGCAGGTTTTGAAGAAGTGATATTTCCTTTGATTCTTTCAGGAAAACCACGAACATACTTCTCAATCTTCTTCTTTTCAGTAGGCACCAATTCAGGACACATCAAGGCCAGCTCATGGAAACAATTGTTGTATGCCTCGATGTCATCTCCTTTCAGAGTCAAAGTCCTGAGTTCTTGTTCAATCCTTTGGATTTCAGTTGCTGGGCCATATTCAGTGGTCATCATAGCTTTCACGTTGCTCCAGGGGATCTGATTAGCATTAGCAAGTCCCAAAGTCTGAACATTTCTGTTCCATCAGGTTAGAGCATGACCCTCGAACGTGCACATAGAAAACTTCACTTTGTCATCTTCAGCACATTTGCAAATTTCAAACACTTGCTCCATCTTTTTGAACCAACATTTCAGTCCGACTACACCTTCAGTCCCCTTGAATGAGTGAGGCTTGCCATTCAGAAATGTCTTATACGAACATCCATGCATCTCTAGTACAACAGTTCATCCAGTATTTGTTGATCCGGATCCACCAGTATTGTTTGAGCCAGCTCTAGTCTTTTCGTATTTTTCAATGGCTTTGGCCATACGCTTTTCCACTATCTTCCTAACAGATTTCTTCTTAAATCTCCTGGGCGGCATGATTCTGGCAACACAAGTACATAATTCGTTGAGAATTTGTAAAGGTATGCAGAGTCATGGCACATGGTAAATAATGGAGAATGATATAAATAATCATAAATTAATCAGGATAGTCGATATTTATATAATTGATCGATAGAAATAGATATTGATATGTCAAAAGATAGACGTAAGAGATCGAATTTAAACCAAGTATTATATATCTAAGATTATATATAATGCAATAATGACAATCGGAAAAGTAAGTAAGGATCAGGGAATACGCGCGCGTGGATATCGGATAGCGATGAAGGATTCTGTATTTAAAAATGAAAGAAAAGAAAACCTTTAAACTTTGTGGTTATAGACTAGGTTTTGAAAATGACCCAGTTCCCTATAACCTTGGCTCTGGTACCATCTGTAACACCCCCAAAATCAGGTAGCAGCGGAATGGTAACAATGGGGTGCTACGTCAAAGTACAACAATCAAGATATAGGAAACGACCTTAAATGGACGTTTTAAGATAAGATTTCATTCGATGCCATAGCAAAATATCAGAGTTCATACATTAGGTCCCATAAGTTTTAAAAGTCATAAACATTCTTAATTAAACAAAAGCTTCATAATACCAAAAGATGACTTAAGTTTTTAAAGATAATAAAAGTTGCATAGACTTTAGATAAAACACAGAATCCGTCTTCATTGATATCCGCCACGGCTCCCCTCCAATCTTCATACCCTAGGACCTGAAATTACATGCTAAAAGTCAACACAAAGGTTGAGTGAAATCATAGGTTTATCAGTAAAAAGGGTGGACCACAAGATCGAAGTAATAGTAGACTCTGAAACACATTCAGTAGTCCAAAACGTTTATTATTGCACTAAGCTCATGACCCCGAAGCCTTAACTAGATTTGTGCCCCAATCAGAATATAGGATGCTTGCCAACAACCTAACACCTCTCAATGTTAAATGCACCTTGATCAAACTAGTGACCCAAAGAAAGGTGGGGATTGTCAGTCCCGATAGATCTATCCATAACACTCGCGCTTACTACAATAGCAATTAACGGTTCATGATAAATAGGGACTTCACGGCAATAAGGTAACTTAGGCATTAATAATCAGGCAGTAATCTGGATAACATACACATTGTAAACACTTAGAAAAACATTTATGTCTAATAGTAAAACAAACAATGTAATTCACCTCGTAGATTTTGTAAAACAATCACGTAGTAAAAAGGGGGCTATGAACTCACCTCGAGTGAATGGTAATCAACAAGTATTCACAATAGAAAATGCGTCACGCTTACGATCGAATGCAACCTAATCCAATATAGGTCGTATAAGTACTAAACACTTTGATTATTTATAGGTCGTATAGCTCATCATACTATCGTTCAGGCTATCATAATTAAGAGGTCATGTAGTGACGTATGAGGAGCTAGGACACTTTAAATCGTAAATCCAACAACTCGTCGATACGCCACCCCGAAGAGGCCTCATTATGAAACTCCCTAGTAATATAGTACTTTGATTAACTAATACCACATATAATTCTATATAGCTACATCACCATCTAATCGTTTTAGTAAAATCATATTTATAAAGTAAAAACGTTTATAAGTATACTTTAGTAAAACTGGCGTAACTTTCTCGTTTTTAGTCCGTTTCTTTCATTTATTAATTCCACGCCTTCGTATTAAGACGAGTTATCAAAATATAACATTTTCAAAATTTGAGTTTTTCTGATGAATAGTGATTTTACTGTTCATAACAGTTATATATTTATTTTTATAGATTTAGTTATCGTAAATCTCGTAAATGTCGTAACTTATTCGTTTTAACTCCGTTTTTAGCGATTCTTTCGAGTACGTTCTCGTATTTAAAAGTTTTATCATATTAATGATGTTTTAAAAATATAAGTTTCTGTGGTGAATAGTAATTTTTATAAAAATAGTTTTATAAAAGTATATATTTAACGTAAACTTGAAATCGTCGTATCTTTTTCGTTATAAATCGGTTTTTCGAGTTTCTTATCATTTTGGAATCGTCATGAGGTGTATTATCTTTATAAAATGTAAAACCTACTGTCTAAAACACGAACTTAAACAGCCCACAAATGTCTTTAACCTCACATGAAATCATAAACTTTCCTTAATTAACTTTTAATCACTAGTTTATACTTAAACATTTTCCACTTAAACCAACATGTTAACATACTTATAATCTCATTATTCCATGATATTACCAATCACATAACATATGAAAAAGTGTACAAAATCATAATCACAAGTAAGTTATCCATTTAACATGTTTAAAACCCTAAATGGTGATTTAGTTATATAGAACATGTAAACACATAAAAATGATAAAAGTAAAGACATAAAGGTTTATAGATAACCTTATAGTGATGTATGATGATGAGAAATATGATCTAAACCCTTGTTTAGATTTTTAACCCAAGCTTGCAAGATTTGAAACTCTAATCCAACTAGAAACCCTAATCTTGAAATTACTTGATTAAATCTTGCAAATGCTTAGCCAATCCTTCAAAACACCTTAGGTTATCATAGGAAGGATGTGTGTATGCTTGTATGGTCTTAGAAAATCAAGCTATGGTTTATATAAATAGGGTGTTTGTAGCCGTGGCCTAAAGGGAGGGAGGAAGAGAGGTTTTTGTGAAATTTTAGCTAAGGAAAGTGTATGTGTAAATTACTTACACTAGTGTATGTATTATATACATAATGACTAGTCAAGGAAAATTTTTGAGGGTTTCATGGAGTCTTGGTCAAGACACTAGTGAAGTTAGTAAGAAAAATATCTATATGTTCCTAAAAGATGAGAACATCTCATGAAATTAAGGAAATGTGTTTTCAAACTTGATATTTCTTTGTTCTTCTAGCTCCACATCCGGCCATGTATGCCTATATGTGATGATATTTAGTAAATTTTAGGTATTGGGTATAAAAGTAGGTATTTGTTGAAGCGTAGAAAAGTTTTGGTATTTCCGGGTATGCCTAAATGTATTTAATTGCGAAACGTAAACGTTTTACGAACCCAAAAAAATAAAATATAAAAAGTTGATTATTACTTTCGTAAAAATAATATATTGCTTGTTTGACGAAAACTTTAATTCGTTTGGTGTCCGTTTACGATAATTGTTGATTTTTAGTTTACGCGATTTAACTATATATAATAAGAATTAAAAGTAAACGCGTACTAAAAAAATAATTAGTAAAATAGATGACGCCGTAAATGACCTGAAAATACGGAATGTTACAAGAGGTGGCAGCTATGTCTGAGTCTGTGCTCTGTAAGAGTTTTTGGTCCTCTTACAAGAGTTCGCCATCTGTGTCACTACTAGACCTTCCTTCGTGGAAGCATTATCAAGGTACGTCTGAGTTAGTAGAGGATAATGAGGAAGATGATGATGAGGAGGATGAGGAGATAGAGGGGAGTATGGATTCTGACAGTGTAAGTAAGGACGCAAAGGACGAGGGTCCTACTACAGAGGATGATGATCCTGCTACGGAGGACGAGGGTCTTACTGCAAGGGTCGAGGGCCCCGATATGCATGATGAGGGCTATGGTTTAGATGATAAGAGACATGGTAGGGATGATGAGAGTCGTGATATAGACGACGAGGGTCATAGTGTAGAGAGTGATGGACTTGGTTTAGAGGAAGAGGAGGTTGTACCTAGGGGTCAGCAGCAGACAGCTCCGGTTGTGGGGACAGCTGTGAGTGGGCCTTTAGGACTTGGGTATGGTGCGCTAAGGCGCCGTGAGTTAGCATTATAGGAGGGTGATGTATACAGTATGTTTGAGGTCGGATAAGGTTTTGGATCGACACTAGAGTCCGAGAGACCTGAGAGGGTGTCAGCATTTAAAAAGCCCACACCTACCACATGGACAGACCCAGAGGACGCTATGATTTATATTGATATTCCTCATTACCCACCACCAGCACCACATGTACAGACACCACCTTCACCCGAGTGGACATCTGGTTCACTTCCTATTTCTCCATCACATTCTGACGTTCCATTACCCATTTCATCGCCTATGGTACATTTGACTGTACCATCTCCTGTAGCTACACCCGCTACAGTTGAGACTGAGGGATTTCTAACTGAGCTAGGAGCTCAAGTCGAGATGTAAGGGAGATTGATTCGTGACCATGCAATATGATTGGAGGAGTTATTGCCTGCTCTGTTTAAGAGGTACGATAGGGACATATGAGAGTTATTTACTAGGTCAGGGGTGGTTATGGATGAGATTTTCTCCTAAAGGTACCAGTTTAGGAGTTTAGAGTACAAACAGGAGTAGGTCGCAGTGACATTCGGAGCGATATGGAGGCCAGTATTAGCCCTTGAGGCATAGGCAGGTCAGACGGATGCCCAGAGAGCAGCTCTGTGGCATGCCATTAGTGGTGTACAAGGAGAGAACTGGAATTTACGGTTACAACTTGTTGGGGGAGAGATGTGCGCGATTAGAGTTGACTGAGGTCGTTGACGGTATGAGGAAAGGGCAGGATCTTAGAGGAGGTGCGTAGGGTATATGAGGTTTGGGTTAGCAGTTATGTATATATATATATATCACTAAACTGGGTAGCATCGTTTAGTGACGATTATGAGCTTTGATGATGACTGTTCATAATGATTTATCAAAGCAGATTCGTGAAGCTCAGGGAGAATCCATGAAAAGAAAGAATGTAAAAGCAGAAAATTTGGGGAGATTGAGTAAGCTATATTGAATTTTGCCCTAATGGAAAACGCTTGTTTTGGGAATCATGTTTGGTTGCCGCGATACGGTGGATTAAGAGATTTGGTTATGCATGAGTCGCATAAGTCCAAGTATTCTATCCATCCGGGATCGGATAAGATGTATCAAGATTTGAAGTTGTTGTATTGGTGGCCGAATATGAAAGCGGATATTGCCACGTATGTTAGTAAGTGTTTGACTTGTGCGAAAGTTAAGGCCGAGCATCAGAAACCGTCTGGGTTGCTGCAACAACCTGAGATTCCTGTTTAGAAGTGGGAAAGAATTACTATGGATTTTGTGAGCGGACTGCCGAGAACGCCGAGTGGGTATGATACGATTTGGGTTATTGTCGACCGACTGACCAAATCAGCTCATTTCCTGCCTATGAAGAAAACGGATAGTATGGAGAAACTCACGCGACTGTACTTGAAGGAAATAGTGTGTAGGCATGGTGTACCTGTTTCGATCATTTCGGATCGAGATAGCCATTTTACGTCAAATTTCTGGAGATCGCTTCAGAAGGCGTTGGGGACAAATTTGGATATGAGTACCGCTTACCGCCCTCAAACGGATGGTCAAAGTGAAAGGACAATACAAACGCTAGAAGATATGTTGTGTGCCTATGTGATTGACTTTGGAAATAGTTAGGATCGCCATTTGCCATTGGTCGAGTTCTCATATAACAATAGTTATCACGCAAGTATTAAGGCTGCACCATATGAAGCTTTGTACGGAAGAAAGTGTAGATCACCTGTATGCTGGAGTGAGGTTGGGGACAGCCAACTCACCGGTCCAGAGTTGATCCGCGATACGACTGAGAAGATTGTCCAGATTAAGAATCGTTTGTTAACTGCTCGTAGTCGCCAGAAGAGTTATGCGGATAGAAGACTTAAGCCGTTGGAATTTGAAGTTGGTGATATGGTATTGCTCAAGGTATTGCCATAGAAGGGCGATGTGTGTTTCGAAAAGCGCGGGAAGTTAAGTGCACGTTACATTGGGCCATTTAAGATTGTAGCTAGAGTGGGTCCTGAAGCTTATACGTTGGAGTTGCCTGAAGAATTAAAGGGAATTCATAGTACTTTTCATGTTTTGAATCTTAAGAAGTGTTTAACGGAAGGTGATGTTGTAGTTCCGATGGAAGAAATTCAACTTGATGATAAGTTGCATATGATTGAGGAACCAGTAGAGATTGTTGATAAAGAGGTTAAGCGACTTAAGCAGAGTCGGATACCTATCATTAAAGTTCGTTGGAATTCGCAAAGAGGTCCAGAATTTACTTGGGAATGTGAGGATCAGATTAAGAAGAAGTACCCTCATCTCTTTACAAGTAAGGACAAAGCGGAGAGAGTGGATGAGACGAGCTGAGTGCCGGGATGTCACTCCCTAAAGGTGGGGAGAATGTAACAACCCGAGTTTCAAGTCAACGTCTATCCCTAGCCTAAGACAGTTATTTTTAATTACGTAAATAATTATAGTCGTTATGCTATATGTGATTGATTATAGTTTCCAATTATTGGTGAATTTCATTCCGTGATTTAGTTTCTATTTGTTTTTAGCGTTTAAGAAAGTCAGAAAAATTTATTTTATTGCTCCGAGAGCGTAAATATGTTAATTTTGTATTTTTCGTCGTTTCCCTTAGTTTTTTTTGTAAAAACCATGTTTAAAGGTCGTGTTTTACGAGGTTTAACGTTTTATTAAAGGTTTTAAACTATATTTAGTGGGACAGATATAAAATATTTACAAACGTGATAATGCCCGATATGTTGATCGAATTTACTTATAAAAGAAATGCTTTTGTATTAGACTTGCAAGGACTTATGAAAGGAGGGGTTAAAATTGCCAATTAATCAAACTTGAATTCTATAAATAGAACACCATATCCTTTATTTTTCTCTTTTATAAAATTTTCACTTTTCCTGTTTCTTCCCCCTTGTCCGTTCGAAGTCACACACACACACAAACATTGCCATCAAAAATTTATTACTTACATGCATTTAAATCCGATTATACCATTTTAATCCTTGTTCAATCCTCTACAAATCCCACTAAAGAAACCTCACTTGCAATGAGTATTGAAGAAGTTGTGCTTTTGGTCAATTTCTATTGATTTGATGTAAAAGGAAGTGTTTCTAGTTGTTAGATTAGTGTTATATTGAAGTGGTTTGATTGGAAGAGCTTTGGTTTTGGTCTTGTGGTTTGCGTCCGTATGGTCAAACAAAGGGGAAACCATAGTCAAGTTTTTTTATTGCTTTGTGAGCTCTTGTTTATGTTTAATTGTTGCTAGATTAATTGATTATTACATGTATGTAATTATAACTAGATGATTCAAGTGCAAAAAATGATTTGAAAGTGTTACAAGTATGAACACATGTTGGTAGTTTTGATACATGTTATTAGGCTAGTTAAACATGTTGGAAGGGTTAGATTTTGTTAAAAATAAGTTTTGGTATGACTTTGTGTTGACTTTTGTTGACCAAAAAGTTTGACTTGACCATAACGTGTCGAGAAATTTATTAAATCTAAATTAGGCTTTTGAATATGATAAATGATGTTCTAAGGTCCGTTTTGATATAAGGTAGGCCTCGTAACTCCTAAAACGAAGATTTTACGGCCAAGTCAAGTTTGAGTTATTTTTGGGTAAAAAGTCAACTACGAAGTTTGACTTTTGAAAGTCAAACTTGCGTATACTTTTGAATATAGTTTATAACTAGCAAAGGGGTTCGTAATGTTAGTTTAAACTAAGATGGAATTGCAAAGTTTGGGTAATATTATCTTTACTTTCGGTAAGCTTCTAAAAATGGAAAAAAAATCTTTATTAAAAGCGTTTGTAATATTGTTAAGTAGATCAAAAGCGAAAAATGTTTTGCGTCGCACTTGAAAATTCTATTATATGATTGTGTATACGTATATATGATATATATATATACATTTACATACTATTATATATATATATATATATTATATATATAATATTATATATATATATTTAATATTTTATATATATATATGTATGTATATATATGTATGTATGTAATATATATATATATATATATATATATGCAAGTATGCAATATATGATATGTTATACTTTTAGTCACGTGCCGCTATATATGTACTATATAGGTCGCGGTTGAGACGTGAAGTTTATTGCGCTTGTTGATTGATTGATTGATTTGGATCATTTGCTTAAGGTGAGTTCATAGCCTCGCATTAAATTCTTTTAAATGTTTTTAAACCCGCGAGGGGGATACATGTTTGTTTTATAAATCGAACACATATGATTTTATGGTATGCTGGACCCGATTATGAGATTGTTTCCGCATAAGTTGCTATTGTCGAAGTCCCTTATTTCATGAACCGTTAATTGCCTTGTTGTGAGGTAAACGCTAATGCATTAAATAGATCTATTGGGTTTGACAACCCTGTCCGGGGTTTGAATCCTTGTGACCACCCTGTCAAACGGACATTTTGTTATTAGAAATTAGTAGGTATATGACAATAATACCTTGTTTGGGGCACCTTTTAGCATATGAAATGCCATATGTTTTGTTAACGTTCGGTGTCATGAGCTTATTGCGTGATAGAAAAGAAGTTGCTATACATTGCATTCGTTGCTTTGTTTTCCCGAGAACTAATAATGTGTTCAAATGTTTTTACTTATTGATTAATTTAAACTCTATGAATTTCACTTAACTTTGTTGTTGACGTTTTAAACATGTTTTATCCCAGGTAACCAAGGCTGAAGGCAACGATGGCGTGGAGGTGTCGTGCGTGTGGTGATGGATTTTATGGAAAGACTTCTTGTGTGTTCCGGTGTTTCAAAAACAATATCTCATGTGGTGTTTAAAACAATGTCTTTTATTTGAAAACAATATGTTTTTCATGGTTTGTAATAGACAGTGGTTACGATTCTATGGGACCTAAACGCTCTTTAACTCTGAATAATTTTGGAACACATGTTTGGTAAACGTCTTATTTGATTCATTTTCTATTATCGTGGTGACGGATGCTATTTAGTAACACCAAATTGCTTATTTCCGCTACGCAATCCGATGCCCCTTGGGGCTGGTGTTACACCATACAGGGCCTTTTTGAGCTTATACACATGCGATGGGTTATCCTTATCCACAAAGCCTTCTGGTTGAGAAACGTAGACCTCCTCTTTGAGCTCGACATTTAAGAAAGACGTTTTGACATCCATTTGGAAAATCGTTATATTCTTGTTGGCTGCATTTGCTACGAAGATATGGATGGCCTCTATTCTTGCAACCAGTGCAAAATATTCCTCTAAATTGATTCCTTCTTCTTGCATGAATCCTTAAGAAACTAATCTAGCCGTATTCTTTAGTACCCCGCCAAATTTGTCCGTCTTGACCTTATAAATCCATTTTTTAGTTTGATCAACATGACTTTATCTGGACACAGCACCAATTTCCAAACTTGTAGCCTTTTAAATTCATGAATTTCTTCCTGTATTTCATTGATCCATGATGGTTCGGTCATTGCTTGTTTGAAATTCTTTGGTTCGACTGACGTTAGGAAGGCATCAAAATAACACCACATGGCATCAGTCTGTAGTTGCTTTCTAGTGGAGACAGAACGAGAAGGATCTCCGATTACATTTGCTATAGGATGATCCTTAGTCCATCTACCAAGTGATTCGAATGGAGTGTGGATTGGTCTTACATTAGATGATGATTCTTGAGAAGTCGGGTCTTCATGAAGAGATTCGTGAAGAGGATCATTATGAAAATGTGGTGTTTTTGGAGATTCTTCAAAACCTTGAGAAATAATTGAAGAATTTTCTTGTTCTTGTGTTGATGGGATACTTGTTGATGGAACATCTTGGTCAATTGACGCAGACACAGGTGAATCAGCTAAATCAACAGCTCTTGGTGCAGCAACGACTGGAACTGGAGAGACAACTATTATTGGAGGATTAAAGTATTCATCGAACATAGGTTGGAACAAACGATCCCAATCAATAAATGTCACAAATTATTTCTTATCCTTTAAAGAGGGAGTAGCATGTAAATCATACAGATCACTGTGGATCACCTCTAAAACTTTAGTTTCACATTTTACATTTTAAAATGGTTTCTTAGTTATTTTGTTCAGCATGTAAGTCTTACACCTTTTAGTGTCCATGTCAAAAGCTGGGATTAACCCATCCTTAGGCATTTCTTACATCCTCTTAAGTTGGACATAGCCAGTCTAGCAGCCATATGATTGAATCATTCAGTTTAGAGGTTGACATGAAGGCTGAACCAATATTATCATTGACAATATTAAGCTTGAACATATGATTACTTAAATAACCAAAACCAATAAACACACCATATTTGGATAAAACAATTTTTTTTAGATTCTATCACTTGTTTATAACCACAGTTATTCAAAACACTACTAGAAACCAAATTCTTCCTTATATTAGGAACATGCAAAACATTAAACAACAAAACAATCTTTCCAGAACTAAACCTAAGATCTACACAACCACGTCCATGCTCTAGGGATGTTGACTCATTTCCCATGTTAAGAATAGATCCATCATTCTGTGACTCAGAAGTCTTGAACCAGCATCTATCTTTACACACATGCACAGTTGCTTTTAAGTTAAACCACCACGCAATATCATTATCCTGCACAAAATAAGCCTCAGATATGTATGTAACATAATAAACCTGAAGAAATTTATTAAACATATTCTGACCTTTCAGAGTTGGTAGAACCATCCACTAAACCATTTGTGCCTGAACCATTGGCCTTGTTGCCAACATTTACACCTTTGTAATCCTTTTTCAAGTGTCTAGGTTTCCCACACTTCCAACAAGTCACTTTGGGTTTCTTGTTAGGGTCAGCTTCGGTGTCTTGATATTTACGTTTGCCCCTATTGTTAGTGTACCTAGAGGAGTTGTTATGCTCCACCATGTTGACCACTGAAGGACCAGCAACATTGTTGCCTTTTGGCTAGTTACTATCCCGCACCCCGAGGGACTCCTCAATGCGCAGATGACTGCCTAACTCAACAAGAGTTAACTCCTCATTCAGATGTTTCATGGTGTGCTTGAAATCTTTCCAAGAAGGAGGAAGTTTGTCAATGATACAAGAGACTTAAATAGCCTCATTCATGTTCATTTTGTGTTGTGTAAATCTTCCAAGTATACCAAGAAGTTCATTGTATTGTTTCATAACTGGTCTTGAATCAGTCATTTTGTAATTGGTGAAATTACTAATAAGGTACTTCTTACTTGATGCATCCTCAACCATATATTTGGGTTCCAAGGAATCCCACAGTTCTTTGGAAGATTCAACATTTCGTTAAATATCAGATAAAGGATCAAACATACCATTGAGGATTAAACCTTTGCAAACATAGTCATCATTGTCTCACTTGGCCCTCTTCCTGATTTGTTCCACGGTAGCATTCTCACCATCTTCAAGAATAGGAGTAATGAGCACATACACCACACTCATGCTTGAAAGCAAGAAGTGCATCTTCTTCTGCAATCTTCTAAAGTCCACCCCTTCAAACTTGTCAAGCTTGGAAAAGTTTGAAGCCATGTATTTCATAGCAGTAGCAGCCATTGATTATCACAAAATAATCTTCTTTGGTTGTTGGTTGTTGGTAGGCCCAGAACAGGGTGAAGATAATCAATTGCCTAGCTAACTACTAAGATGGTTACCGGATATCACTTGAAGTCGTGTAATCACTTTCCAAAGAAGATTATTAGACCCTATGCTTGGGTTACACGAATACCTCCTTGGGATAAAACCAAGTGTTTGTTCTTGTTTTAGGCACAAATCAACAACCATTCGCTTCTAAGTGTTTATATTTTCTATGTTGGTGTGTCCCTTTCATGCAAGTGTTCATCTCTATTTATAAGGATGAAAACTCTTAATCAAAAGAGTTTGTAACTCCTGGTCAAAAGGAGTTATGAGCATTAATTGGCCAATTAATCTCATAACCTCCTTCATAAATGCATATTGGTTACATGACCATAATCATGGTCATTAAGTCAAACTTGAAACCGCCTATTTAATAGGTGTAGTTACAAACATTTAATGTTGAAACCGCCCATTTAATAGACATTAAGCTAACCACTAAAAGAGTCAATGATAATCAGTGACTTGATGGGTGTATCCGTACATCCAAACCTATTTCCAAGTATGATCCAATTCCCACAATTGCACTAAATTTCCAACAATCCTCCCCAATTTAGTACGATTCATTTTGCATAAAAATTAAACATAAAACAAAAGATGTGCATAAATGAAAATGTCATGAGGATTGAATTTCCATCTTAGTAAATTACATATTCAAATATTTGAGAATCAGGGTGTTTTAAGAATTGAACACTTTAACCCATTTGGAAAACACTTAAATGCTCCTGACACTATACATGTGTCCATATCCAATTCATAAATGTTGTAAGAGCCAAAGTCAATGCTCCCTAAAGTGGCAAAACCTCAACATTTACATAGGTGGTTCCTCTTTATTCATGCTCCTGCTAAGCACTTTCTCATAGAAATTAACCATTGAGTAGTAAAACTTCATCCACCTTTTCAGCAGGTTCCAAGCACATCCTTGGGATGATATGTAAATACATGTGCTTCATTCTACATTGAACGCTACCAAGTTTCCTCACTAGGGAGTTGAGTGTCCTAGCATTCAGTTACTTGGTTAGACTTTAAACACATCCCTTCAGCAGACTTTAATACCAAGTCTCTAGCCAGTCCTTTCATCAAGTGATCGGCTAAGTTTTGTTGAGACCTCACAAACTCTATAGATACCACCCCATTCATGATCAGCTTATGAATCATGTTATGCCTAACATCTAAGTGTCTAGACTTCCCATTGTACATTTGGCTATAAGCCTTTGCCAATGTAGCAGCACTATCACAGTGGATAGATATAGGTGCTATATGTTTAGACCACAATGGAATCTCAAGGAACAAGTTTTTCAACCATTCAACTTCCTTACCAGCAACTGCTAAAGCCACAAATTCAGATTCCATTATTGAACCAGTGATGCAAGTTTGTTTCTTGGAAGCCTAAAAATACACTACCACTAAGCAGGAATACCCAGCCACTAGTAATGAATTATCTTTAGTGTTGTTGATCCAGCTTGCATCAATATATCCTTCTAAAACTGAAGGATAACAAGTATATGTCAATCTATAGTCTATGGTTTTCTTCAAGTACTTTAGTACCCTCAAAATTATTTGCCAGTGCTGAGTACCAAGATTACTAGTATACCTACTCAGTTTAGCCACAAAATTTGGTTCACAAAGGACTAACGGTGTGAAACAATTTCAAGTAGGAGGGTTAATAATTCAACACGGGATGAACTTTGAAATTATCTTGGAGACCAGGGACTGCATGTGTCAACTTTGAAATAAATTTATAAATAAAACGTTTTCCCTCCTATACCTTTTTCTTCTTCGTTTCAAAATAGTTAATAGGATCACGACGGGTAATTTATTTTGTTCTCGAGAGGGGTACATATCCTTCGACCAAAATTAAAAACACCACGATGATCGTTGAAGGATCGCAATCGTAATGATTGTCATTAGAAGACCCGCGAACAACCGATACTCGAAACCGAAAAACCAAAACAACTCAAAACGAACCAGTATAAAGCCCGAAATGTGTATAAATCGTCTAAGGATGATGGTATAAATCGTTCAACCTTAGACTAAGTGAAGAAATCGCTCAAGCAAAAGTGTATAAATCGTTCAAGATTAAGCCGAGTGTATAAATCATTCAAGTAAACGTGTATAAATCGTTCAAGCTTAAGCCAAGTGTATAAATTGTTCAAGCCTTTTCGGTATAAATCGCCCAATATTACATGGTATAATTTGCCTAGCACTGTTTCATGGTATAGTTCGCCCTACTTGGAATGTATAATTCGCCTAGACTCGAAATGGTAAAAAAATAATATTAAAATGTCTTTTAGTATTATACCCTTTTGAATTAAAACAAAAATCTTTAATGGTTAAAAATATTTCATTGGTCTAAAAGAGTTTTCGCAGTTCTCGCATTAAGATTGGTGCTGAAAATAAAGTGACCATATATATATATATAGTGGCATTTTCTTTGCAGAACCATTTTTTTGTACAGAACCACCTTTTTTACTCTTAATAATGCATGATGTACAATATGTCAACACATAATGGCATTTTTGAAAATACCTACAACTTATTTTAGAAAAAGTAAATAAATTAGGGGCAATATTGGCATTTCGTTTATCATATTCATTTCATAAGCAAAAAAACAAAACGTTAGTTTTTTCAATTTAATCATGTCCACAATTTAAGGAGAGAATTCAAGTTTTCCAAATAATTAAATAACTATTTTATCTCTTCCTCACACAAACCCTAACCGCTCCATGCCTCCTATTTCCTCCAAACCTGCTACCGGTGATTTAATCTTCGTCACCGCCCTCTTGTCATATAATACAATCAATCTGTTATGCGTGTGATATAACAGATTTGAAAACTACTTGAGCGATTGAACATATTGGTATTTTTTTCGGATCTGAACTTGTTGGCCAGATCTACGTTCCCGCTAATACCAGATCTATGTTCCCGCTAATAATATCAATCTGTTATGCGTATGTAGAAGCTTCGTCACCATCTCTCTCGTCCTCCTCACCCATATACTTGCTTTATATTCTTTTTGCAACGTTTCAAGTCGGTACATAGTATGAGTATTGGTTCCATGACTGTTGAGTTTCAAGGAGCGTGGCCATGGTGGTCACTTTTCGTTAGGATATATAAGGTTCATGCATAGTGAGTGCTGAATGACTGTTACCCTGCCATACTTCGGATGAGGTACATATGTAAAACTATGCATGTATATTCATAATCGCAAGTCTTCATATAAAAAAAATGTACCATCTACTGGTTATTGGAATATCAATCATATATGCATATTAGGTTTGTATTGAAAATGAATATCATCTACATGTGCATTTGTATCCTTTGGTAACTTGCATGTTTTAACTTGTTAGCCACTTATGTGTAAATATGTGACTCACTTATCTGAATATTTTCACTTTTAAAAATGAAGTTTTGGCATAATGTATATTTGTGTATGTTTGGATCGTATATTACAAGTTCGAAGAGGCATGTGCTTAATGGCATTTGAGATCGTTCACTGAGTTGTTATATCTTTATTAATAGGATAAAAGTAAAAAAAAAGTATTTGTGTTTTAACAAAGTCTTCAAATCTATTAAAAATTATAAACTGAATTTATAGCGTCAACAATAATTTTTGACTTGTCTTACTAATATGAAAAGGGTTTATGAATATTTCTCTTCGATTTCGGATCTGAACTTGATAAATCTTTATTAATAGCAACTTGTATTACCTTAACAATATGGCCTTTTTCAAGATGTCATATAATGAATTAGCCATATGTGAGAATGTACAAGAACTAATATATAAGATATATAGAAAGGTACGCATATGTGTTTTATGGTTGGTGTAAATATATAGAAAGGTGTGCATATATGTTTTATTAACGGTGTGCATATGTGTTTTTAGGTTAATATAAAATTAATGAAAGGGTGCATATATGCTTTAAGGTTTCTAAAGTAAAGAAATGAGCGTTTTGGTTTTAGTTAAAGGTGTTATGGGTTTGTTACCTTAAGTTTGTATTAATGTGTGTGATGTTTTTGTCTTGTATTTGTTTTATCTATTTTTCTACATTATTTGATGTATAGTCCTTTTTATTTTGACAGAAACATACATGTTTTTGGAAGGCGTGCACAAATGGTCTAATGAATTTGACGAGAAAGCGAAGAGTGCACATATGTTCTTCGAAGGCGTGCACATATGTTCAAATAAATTGGGCGAGAAAGTGAAGAGTGCACACATGTTTAAACGGCTTGCACATTTATATTTAACAAGATACTTGTACATGAATTGTATTTTATTTCGATATCAAATTTTGTGTATACTATATATGTTCTTTGTTATAAATTTTAAAGGTTACATGTGTATGCTTTTGTTTTCGGTCATAAATTTCGAAAATCAAAGAATGTGAACTAGAAACATATATGCAATTACCATTTTAAACAAATAAGTTTGACGTCTAAACGCAAAAAACACATGTAAATTTACTATATTAAAAAAAACATATATGCACTCATTTTTTTCTTTTGAAAACAATATATACTAAAAAATATATATATAAAAATAATTCCGAAAATTAAAAGGTTTTTAAAAAACGTTTTTTAATTAAAAAATTCAAAAAAAAAGTCAAAATGTGTTTTGACTATTATACCCTTTTCAATTAAATAAAAAAAAGTAATGATACTAAATTCTAATTGGTTTAAAGTGGTTCTGTAGGTTCTGTACAAAAAGGTGGTTCTGCAAAGAACGGTCCCCTATATATATATATATATGTGTGTGTGTGTGTGTATGTATGTATATATGTATATATATATATCGTTTATAATAAGAGAGTTATAAAAAATGAAAAAAAGAAGGCTTAAAAACTTAATAAGGCTTAAAAACTCAATTGAATCAATCGCAGTGCACTATTCTGCCTACGTAATAAAATTGAGCATTTCTATTTGCCAATAAAAGTGAACATTGACTTCAATCTGGTCGAATGTATCTAAATATCACCCAACAAAATACATATGTATATAAAACACATGTGTTAATTTTGTAAAAAAAACTTAAAAAATGAGGAGACAATTTATAAAACATTATTTGTTAAATGTTAAATATATTATATGAACTTAAGTATACTTATCAGTTTTCATGCTTTCTAATAACTTTATAATTTTAATAAATACTTTGTTGACTTTATACCCTTTATACTTTATATATTATAAAAAAAATTAATAATTATCTTGTAATTTTTTTTCCAGCAAACATGTTTTTGAAATATTCAAGTGCATATATGTTTTTTTCTAAATATAGTAAATTTACATGTGTTTTTTGCGTTTAGACGTCAAACTTATTTGTTTAAATTGGTAATTGCATATATGTTTTTAGTCCACATTCTTTTATTTTTGAAATTTATGACCGAAAACATAAACATACACATGTAACATCTAAAAGTTTATAACAAACTAAGAACATATATAGTATACACAAAAATTGATATCAAAATAAAATACAATTCATGTACAAGTATCTTGCCGTTTAAAAACATGTATGCACTCTTCACTTTCTCGCTTAATTTATTTGAACATATGTGCACGACTTCCGAGAACATATGTGCACGCTTCGCTTTCTCATCAAATTCATTAGACCATAGGTGCACGCCTTCCAAAAACATGTATATTTCTTGTGGCACATAAACTTCACTCAAAAGTGTATTGATAAAGCACCAAAAACACGTCCTGTTCCGAAAAGAAAAGAAAAAATTAAATATTTAATTAAAATAGTAAACAACTAATGGAATTTTAAACCATAATATCTGTGTAACTGATTATAGTATGTTGTTTATGTAACACCCCCAAACTACGATATGCAGCGGAATACAACATTTGGGGTGCTACTTCATAATACATGCACACGAGTCCCAGTAAACGTTCAAAGATACGTTTATAAAACACAATTTCATTTATTAGAAAGATCAGAGTTACATAGGTCCCAATACTAACATATAATTTATTTCTAAAAGTCACAACACGACTTGATTTCTAAAACATTAATGTTAGTTTATGACGATACTTCACCAAAACACCGTCCTTGATATCCGCATTCCGTCCCATCCAGCCATCAACAACAATTTACCTAGGATACAAGCTTAAAAACATCAACAAAACGTTGAGTGAATTAATAGAGTTTACACAAAAACAATCAGAATGCATAATTTGGTTCAATCACAACATATAACATTGCTCGCAAGCCAACCGACACTTAACACATTCATTCCGCAGAACGGAAAAATGTCCGAGAAGCATGCCCCTTCTCCCATTACTAACCACAAAATGTCCGTTACAGGGTGCTCACTATTCGATTCAGGATTCATACCCCAGACATGGTTGTCAAACCCAATAGATCTATTTAATGCATTAGCGTTCATCATCCACAAGGCAATTAACGGTCACACAGTAAGAGGCATCTACCCAATAGTGAATGGAATCATATTTATCATCAAAACATACTGCGTTCTCATTTTCAAAACAAACAAGTATCCCCCTCACGGGTTTAAAAATATTTAAAACACTTAAAAACGAGTTTATGAACTCACCTTGATCGAAGCCGGAGATCAAATAATCGAAACAATCCACATAAAATCAACGAACATGATCACGACCTATAATTTATGTCGTTCAATCATTATATCGTAAGATACGATCGGATAGTGCGCGCGTCGCAACTACCAGAATAGTATAAATATACATACACATATGATGAGAAATCCACTTGCGCGTCCTAAATCCTAAACTCCACTTAATTGAGTTATAATCTTTTTTTATTTATATTATACATCGCTTAATCGAAAACTTTCTATTTTAGGAAACTTTCTATTTTCGGAAAGTTACCATTTTTAGTAAGTCTCGTCTTCTAATCATATTTATAATAATATTTAGTTATCTCGCCGAACCCTCGGCGTTCAATGTGGTTATTAATTACTCATATCGATATTATATTCCGATTATTAAAAAAGTTTCTATTTTTATAATCTACTTCGTTCATATCACTCGTTAAGTTTTAAAATATCTTACTAGTATTAATAATAACGTTTAGTTACTTTTATTATCCTTTGACAAGTTTAGTGTTAACCCGTTGACTTTTAAAAGTCAACATTAAACTTTAGTTAAATTGACTTTTTATACACATTTTACATATATATATTACTAAATCTGACCCGCTTTAAACGACCCGCTATATCATATTTTCATGACTGAGACTAAAAAGAGATTTTATGTAAAACGACATTCCGGACAGCTTTTTAGTTTTAGCCGAGACCCGAAACTTGACAGAAAATGACCAAAATGCCCCTGCAAGTTTCTGTAGGAACCTTGACATTTTTAATAAAAACGCAGACTTTGACATTGGGTTTGACCCGTTATTACTCGATTTTAAATCTAGCGAGCCTCGCGGCAAAGTAAAACATCATTCTAAGCAACTTTCGTGTTTCGCCGGAAGGTCGAAACGGACTCGAAAGTGGTCAAAACGAGCGTTCAAATTTCTGACAGCAACTAAAAAGATGCAATAGCTGTTGGAAACATTTTTATGTTTTCAAATCTTGTTTTCGTCGTAACTTCTTCGTTATTAGGAGTTACGGGATGTTCAAATTACCGAAACGTACATTAGGACGAACTCTATCATATTTCCACATCAAAAATCAGTTTTCACAAAATCTCGAACCTCGTTTCCCGCGCCAAACTTTCTGCTAGAATTTATAAGTTACAAAACTCATCAAAACCATATTTTTGGCTTCCGACAACCTCAAAATACCATCAACTAGCCTATTTAACATCTCCAATATCATTTCTAATCTAGTCTAACGCAAGATTCTCGGATTTCATCACATGCAATAATCATTGCTTAATCAAATCGAAAAGCGAAAACAACATGTTAATAATAACAAGAATACTTACAACGCTTATATTAAGCAAACTCGGACTCGATTAGAACTTGTCTTGTTCCCTTTTGACCTCAGCCGAACTCGGACTCCAACACAAACCTGAACCCAAACATTTTTCAACAAAACCAATTTCAATAACACTTTAATCTAACCATTTTACACCTCCTTTTCAACCGAAAATATTTGAATCGAGCCCGAACTCTAACTAGAAAAATACCCATTTCATGTTACGTTTCTTTAGTGTGATATGTAGGTATCGATGTGGGGATTAATATTTTCAAGGTGGATCGTATTGCATGTCGAAAAAATCAAAGGTTTTGGTGGGTTGAAGCTTTGGCCGGTCGTGGATGGCTAGGGGAGAAACAAGGAAATCAAAATTTGGTTATTAATAAAAATGGAAGTAAACACTTCCTTATATACTAGCCCTTCTTTGGAAACTTGACAACAATGGTCCCTCCATCCTTTATTTCTTGCAAAACTAATACATAGGGACGTTCGTTTGGTTCGTTTATTAACCGACCACAACACTCGTTAATTTCTTTCAAACTTATTTTTATTTCGTCCCACTCCATTTTGTTTTAATAAAATGTGTACACTTTAAAAACACGAGTCCGGCTCAAGACAAGGGACAAAAGACGACATTCGTAAAAATAATAAATTCACTATCTTAAAAATAATAACGAGACGCGTCGTGAATTTTTACGTTGCTTAAAACGTTTAACGAACACGTGGTCAAACGTTGACTCGCGAAACATCAAAAATAAAAATTTCAAATTTCCGTTCGTAATATAATACGAAAATAATTATTTATGACAAATAAAAATTCAAATGTCGACGTTCGCTCACACGAATTTATAAAATAATAATTATGACGTCGAACTCGCGATCGTCATATGCGTCGTAAAACTCGGGTTGTTACAATAAAGACTTATGTTGTTCATCTTTATAAGTTTGACCGCACAAGGGTTTAAAAATTAAATGCGGCATAAGTTATTATCAACATTGATATAAATATCAGAATTAAAGAACGTCCTCACGGGTTAACTTGAGATGAAAATATATATAGAAGAAATTGTACATATAACAACGGTAGATATTTTAAAGGGTCATATGTGCTTCTAAACACAAATAATATATGTTTTGTTAATGATATCAATAGTTAAATCTAAACAAGATCAGTTAAACAAAGTCACATACTTCATGCGTCAAAAATCTATATAGAATATTAATCGATATTAACACATAATGAAAACGTTAGGCAAAAACTCGTGCGTACACATGTTTTATACTATATAAGTATTAACAAATTTATATAAATTTATTGAAAACTCTTAAACATTAGGAAATCATGGATTTATTAATTGTAACAATAGTTAACTTAAAAAAAAGATATTTAAATATTATTACTCGTTGTCACATGTGTTAATTTTGTAAAAAAAATTCAAAAATAAAAAAAGTAATTAAAAAAACTTTAGTTGTTAAATTTTATATAAATTATATGGACTTAAGTATACTCATCAACTTTTATTCTTTCTAATAACTTTATAAATTTAATAAATACTCCTTTTACTAAGTTGACTTTAGTACACTTTAGATTTTATTAAAAAAACAATATATATCTTTTTTAGTTTTTAAACATTATTATCATTCTTCTTTACGAGACTAAGTAAAGATATCCGGATTTTTTTCTAACTATCTGCATACAATAATGACACATTTTGTTCCTCTTCATAAGTTTTACACGCACGCGGGTTTCATAATTAAATACGACATAAGTTATTATCAACCGAAATATAAATATTAAAATGGATGCTTTTAACCTTTGGCTAATTTTTGAATTGCTCCAAAAATAAAACTATGATTCAATGATTTTTTTTAAAAGATCCACTTTTTTATTTGTTCATGCGACTTATGCAACTTATATGACTTCACCAATCTATTAACAAGTGTCCTTCTTCATCAATCATTGGAGGTACATTTGTGTAAGTGAAAAGTGTACGTGTGTAAGATATGTGTAAGGTGTACTTTTATGCGACTCACGATGTATTATTTTTGGGTAAAGTGGTTACCGATAAATGTGTTACTCAAAAAATGATTCAGTACAACAGATGTGGGTGAATCCCGCATCTTAGCCCGTTACATATGCGAAGCTAACATAACAAGCACAACTACTACAAAAGAGGATACGGACTATAAATATATTACAATTGACTCAAAAACCTTCAGAATAAATCTATTTATTTTTCTGACCATGAACCATGATATCTAAATTATCACAAGGGTACCTCCTATTGGTACCCCCCTGGCCCACTAAATAGTGCCAACAGGTACAAAAGATTTCTTTTGTACCCTTCTTTTTACAGTGCAACACAGTTTTTTATGTTCCGTAATTTTTGACAGTTTCATACTTTTGACCTGTTAAACTTTATATTTTTCGTTCCGTTTTTTCCGTGTCACAGTTTTATCACAAATAGCCTCAAGGCTTCAGACATATCATGACTTTCATGTGGCTTGTACTTTTTTGTTTTTTTTTGAAAAGAATCAAACAAATAGTACATCGTAAGTCGCATAAAAAATACAACTTACCCATCTCTTACACAAGTGTACTTTCTTCTTACACAAATGTACTACCAATGATTGATTAAGTGAGAGAGTTTGTCAATAGTCGCATAAGTTGCATAAGTCGCATGAGTCAAATAAAGAAGTGGATTTCCTTTTAGCAATCATTGGACCATGGTTTCATTTTTGGGGCAATTCAAAAAATAGCCTTTTAACTAAGTGACGTAGTTTATTGCTCGATAACCTTCTACCACTATGTAAATAATAAGTTATTAAATATATAAAAAAAAGCAAATTAAAAAAAACTAATTAGTTGTGAGTCCTTATCTGAAATAAATGTTAGTGATATTTGTTGGAAAATTATAATCCAATTAATCTTTGTATAGAATTAGTTAGTAAAAGTCTGTAAATTTTAGGAATGGGTCAAAAGCCCACAAAACAGACCCAACAAACCCATTAGGTTAGACAGATTCGGTTGAATGAAGATAAAAGGCATGTCGTATGGTTTTTCTCTGAACCGTCACATCTCTTCATTCACACCGATTCAACATGTATAAATAGGATAGGAATTTCTGTAAACAGCCATCCCTTCAGATTATTTATATCAGAATTTATAAAGGGATCAAACCCCAAATCTCCTTGTTTCCTTTTTATGATTCTTGTTAAATGATGTTTGCATGATGCTTGTTTGATCATTTATTCGATCCTGGAAATCATAATACTTTTCGAAGAACTTTTTTTCGATTATTTTTTTGATTTTTTTTTAGTGTCGTGGTTTTTGTTTTTGGATCTCTGATGAGAGTTTGAGTTAGTAGTGGTTTTCCGTTATTGATTCTGTGTGAATGATTGTTTTTGTGAATTATATGGCGTGGATTTGGTAATTCTGTTGTAGGAGATTTTTGTGTGTCGTGTGATATGATAATCTGGGATATGTTTGTTATTTTTGTAGATGATAAGATTTTTGTTAATCTATGATTTGGGTTTGTGATATGGTGAATACATATCTTTTTCTAGTTTGTGATTTGGGTTTGTGTATTAGTTTGTTTTTTCTTTTGTTGATGAAATGGATGTGTTAGATTTTTTTGTTCTTGATGATGATAACTATTTTGGTAAATCGATGTGTTTTGAATTTTTTGTTTTTGATGATGATAACGAATCAGATGGTATAATGATTAGTGTGAAAAAAATGGCAGTTGGTGGTGATGATTTGAGATGAGGAAGAATGAGAAAGAAGATGAAAGGTGAAATGACGGAAATACACTCATGTGGGTGGGAAAAGACGATATTACCCTTGTCGTTAATAAACTTAACTAGCGTTTATGGACCCCCAAGAAATGAGGGACCAGCCACGCCTAACGTTTGCCACTTAAGGTCCAACGGTGCAATTAGTTTGGTCAAGGGACTACCGGTGTTGGTCAACGCAAACCACAAGGACCACTGGTGTAGTTTACTCTTAATATAATATATACATTTTTATTTTTATTATGAGAAGATATTATTTATTATATTGTAATATTATGTAATATGATTAATATAATATTTAATATTATAATATGATAAAAAATATTTAAGATTATACTATAATGTGAAATAAATGTCGTTGTATTAGTTCATGCAAGCATGTCTCATCTTCACAATTATAAATAGGTGTTCTTTTTCTTCATTTTCATATGGCTTCTTCCTAAAAAAATACTCGTACACTTTCTAAACAAATCCATGGCCTCTTCATCTCGATCAAACAAGTCCATCAATCGCTCAAACGGCATTGATAATGTGAATCCAGATCGAATAAGTGATATGCCTGATAATGTGATCTCAAACATTCTATCACTCTTGCCAACCAAGAACCAAGTGGTCACAAGCTGTGTGTCAACTAAACTGAAGCCTTTTCTGGCTTCCATCACCAATCTTGACTTTGACGACGAGTACTATCCACATCAAACATGGTCTGGAGAGCGATCTGAGAGATTCAGACAATTTGTCACCAATGTTCTTGCCTCACAAGAAACACATATATCTGTTGCTAAGTTTCACCTCAGTTGCACTCTGAGCGTATCTAGTGGTGCAACCCCAGTGGACATAAACTCATGGGTGTCTGGAGTTGTTTCTCGCTCTTTAAAAGAACTATACCTTCAGATCTTAGGGTTGGTGCCTGTCACGTTGTTGCACAGTGTGTTTCAGTGCCCGACCCTTGTTAATCTAATATTAGATGGTGGTAAATGGGGTAAAATTGTCATCAATCTTGATGAAAACATCAACATTCAACTCCCGAAACTCAAAATGTTGCAGCTAATCTGTGTGAACTATGCCAATGATGCATGTGTCACTAGATTGTTTCAGGGGTGTCTCGAGCTTCAAGAAGTGGTGGTTGAGCGACACTGGGACAGCGATAGTGTTAGTGCCTATTGCATAAGTGGTCCAAAGTTGAGAAAGGTGACAGTGATATCCGCTCTACTGCCCTTTACACATCAAGTCACTAAATTTGGCAGCCTGCAGATCTCTTGTCCGATGCTCGAGTACATATGCTTATGGAATTATTTTCCGCATGATCTGTCCGTTAAGTATCTTTCGGGCATAACTAAAGCGTATTTTCATATGACGCCTCATGACAGCAATTATGCTCATAAACTGCTGAATATAGTCAGAGGACTCACTTCAATCAAATATCTATCCTTATCCGATACTACTATGAAGGTAATGGAATCACTACTACATCTTTAATGATTCATGTCTTTATTTATTTATCTTCTACAGGCTTTAGTTTTCAGCGAATATTTGTTATGTTGTGTTATTATCGTGGGGTTATGCGTTGATTATTGAAACGTTAAAAATATGTATGATCATTGATTGCACTAAACATCATACGTAACTATAAATCTGTATTTACTTTGCATGTCCTTTTCCTAATCCTACCGTTGGAGATCATACAAATGTAGGGTCTTTATACTCTTGAATCCATATCAATCGTATGCCTAATTAACATATTCAAATCTGTATTTACTTTGCGTATCCTTATCCTATGCTCATTAAATGTGAGGCGGTTTAAGTTTGAGGTTTAATTTACTTTTGATAGTTTATCGTGTTTACATCGTTCTTACCTTTGGCTACATTATGTAACAGGCATTTGCGTTACTGACGGGAGATAGCCCTACTGGAGTGCTTAGGGACAATGTGCACCTCGAAATAGGCGGCCGCGTGAAGAGTATCTGGCCTAGTTTTTCGAGACAAAAAACCTCAGATCCCCTCTTCCGCTCCATGGAATATCAAAATATGATGGTATGTTAATAATTATTTTCATACAGCAAGAAAACTAAAACTATAAGATCATGATGCTGATGACAGAAATTAATGAAGGTGTAAATTGCATTGAAATTAAATCCTATATCAAAATGTTAACATTAATATGGTCGGACAGCCGAAGTAATGTTTTGAGTTATGGGGTAGTTAGTTACTTATTTAGTTTTCATACGCAAATGTTAATCTCTACCATGTGGTATTCAATTGTTGCAGCTACATCATTATGAAATATTTATTCATCCATGGTGGATGGACCCTAAAAACAGGCCTAAGTGGCTATGGGAACATCTCACGGAACTTTATATCTATGTGAAGGATGGTTTCTTCATGTATATTGACAACGTTCAGATGTTGGTGTGTATCTTGAGGGAAACAAAAGCTTTAAAGCGAGTGACCATCGAAACACTCAGAGAAATTCCATCCAGGACCAAGGAAAGTCTAATTAAATATGTTGGGCTTAAGGACTGCAGCATTGAGTTTATTCAAAGGCAAATGCCTTCTCTTGATGAGGATTAGAACGACAGTTCAGATTCAAATTTATAATCGGATCCCGACTGACTTGATCAGATGCCAATTAACGTTAAAACAGTTCTGAATTATCGCCGTCTATCTGGATTTGTTGAGTTTCTCCGAGGGGCTGTGTTAGTTAGGTGTTTAATGATGTTTTTTGTATTTGTGCGGAGTTAGGCTTAATTTCGTTGGA
>BQNB010059219.1:0-37423 GCA_026074375.1 Tanacetum coccineum | reverse complement strand
TCTTAAAAATGCATTTTTGTTGGTGGATGGTGACAGACAGTCATCACAATGAGTGTGTTTAACATACCAGGTGCACTTTATTTACGACTGAATGATATGCATAGTTTGGAAGATGTTGATGTGGAATCCCCGCGTTTTATAAGTTAAGTGTCCTTGTAGGTTCAGAATGTGCAGAGTTAAAATACCTTTTCGCACCGAGTGTTGCAATAAATTTGTCAAAGCTCGAGTGTTTGGAAATTTATAGGTAGTGGCGGGTTTTGCTTTAGCATGGTTGATCGGTTTGGTTTAATCGGTTTTAAAGATAATTTATAACCGCCCATAACCCAAACCAAAGTTGATTGGAACCAATCCAAACCACGGTGACATCTAAAAAAGAATTGCTAGTGGTGAAAATTAAAAACAACTTTATTCTTTTTATAGAAGATCCATTACTTGCAGCTTAGCACATAACATACTATTTCTCTAACATTTTGTCATTGACAAGCATGGTAACAAATAACAATGCTTGATAACAGATTAAGATCGAGTAGTCGGCTGAACGTTTACTCAATAAACTGTTGGAAATTCTTGTGATAATGGAATACAATTTATGTAAATGATCACTTCTCTTTTTGTATGCAGGGTTGCAATCATAGTGGCTTTGTGTTGAGTATTACTCAATCAGAATCATGGTTTCTAAGTCATATTTGGTAGCTTACGGAGGCTTAGAAGTTCTGATTTTCAAGGTTCAAGCGAGGTGCAGGCTATAATTTTAGCTAGTCTATGAAGGGATACTTTGGTACATGTTAACTACTATAAGTGCATTTTTCTCTTCAAGCAGGTCAATAAAGATCATCAATTGAGAGGATGGCTATATATGATCAAATTACTTAAACACTTATAACACAAATTATATTCCAAGAAGATAGAAAACCCTAAAAAAATTCTTTCAAAAAAGCAAGAAAAAACCCAAGTAAAAATATTAACTTTTTTTACCGGAATAAAGAAATAAACTTTCTTTTATCCAAGAAAATGAAAAACCTTTCAAAAATGTTAAAAACCGTTTAAAACGATGTGATCAACACACTTAAATATGCAATATGTATCAAAAAATAGTAAACCCTTAAAAAAATCTTTCAAGATTAGATCGTTAAAATATGATCCATCTCCCTTGAACACTACCCATTTATTCTGGGCACTTTGCACCTGTTTGGAACATTTAGCCGACACTATAATTAACCATGCAAGTGCTTGTTGGGATATCTTAGTCGGTTCTGCAAGTTATACGTTAGAAATACGTGAGCCTATTGGGGGCACACGCGTTAAACACTTAGAGTATGTTTTACTTCACGGTAAGTATTTAAATAATCGTTATTACCATTACTTGTTTAATTAGCATAACGAATATTTAAATTATAAACCCAAGGGACTAAAAATGAACAAAATCCGAACCTGGGGGTACCTTGTTTTGGCCGAAACCCCAAAGGTTCCAGAGAGGGGTGTTTGGTTCGGTTGGAGAGCAAGAGGGGGAAAAAAGAAACATAGTTTTCTTATCTACAAGAATTGGGGTAGGGTTATGTGCCTATATAAACACATACCCCTCACCTCATTCTTCATTCATTGATTCACAAATCAAATCTCTAAACCGTAATTGTTTCGGTGCTCCTCTCTTTTTCCCTAAACCCTAACTAAAACCCTAAATTCTTAATTTAGGGATTTTCGGTTTCTTCTCCTCCACCGAAATCGGTAATCCCCTCCAAGGGGTTTTTGGTTTTCTTGTTTTACTTGTTTGACTGTTCAAGTTCTCACGTGGTGCTCGTTGGTGGTTTCCTAGTTCGATTGAAGCTATAAACCCTAACTAGGGTTTCTTGTTATTTGGTTCTAGGATTTTTGGTTCGGTTTAAAACCCTAACCGAATTAGGGTTTATACGATTTATTGATTTTCGGTTCAAGCTCAAGAGGTGCGTTTAGATTTGGTTATAACATGTGGTATTTGTTCGTGAAGGTAGACTAGCAATCAACTCGTACTCGGTTGACGTGTTTGTGTGAGCAACCGTAGAGGTGGTAATTTAACCACTATGTTTTCAAGATCAAGATCCGGCGTAAGTTTATTGATTTAACTCAATAAACAAAAGGTTAGTAAATTACTTGTCTAATTTATATGTGTTAATCTATATGCTAAAACTAGATCCATTCCGCTACGTACTCGTAGCTAACTTGGTTACCTAGTTTGTTAAATCCCAACTATATTGTCGACGTCACTCCTTTGTGACGTTGTTACGTGTATGATCCCTTGTATCGTCTTCAACCTTATCCTTTCCCATTGGGAACCCAAACATAACTTGCACCGATTGTCTATTAATATGTAATGACATTTTGTGGTCTATTTCTATACATAGCGTCTCTTTGTTGAGCCTATCAACAACCCAATAACCCAATTATAATGGGTCAACTAAGATATCAAGTTCCAGAATTGGTTCAGAACCCATATCCCTAACATCCGTTTTTGGGCACCTGACAATGTTGAGACAACATTGAACAGCTTTGTAGGGCATTGTAGGTTCCATGATCATTCATACAAACCTTAACAATGATGTGAAGAATCAAGATGCAGAAAAATTAAAGACTTTATTGATGATTGAAAGAAAAAACCTTTTTTGGTGGCTAGTTACCCTAATCACAATATTGACTAGCTATATTGTCTCTAATGTCTAACCTAATTTTGACTAAACTAGGTGTATTTATACTAAAAGAATTTAGCCTTGGAGCCTTTGTGGCTTTTTCATTATTTGCCCGTGTCACATTAATTTTACACGCTTTATCGAGTAGACTTTTTGTCTTGTATCTTCGAAGGACCGAAGCTTCCTTTGTTTGGGTCCATTTAGTGATCTAACAATCTCCCCTAGATGAGGTTCATGTGAAGTAAGTTTGTAATGCTCACTCATGCTTGTCTTTAGCTCGTTGTTGATTGTGGGTCATCACTGGTGTGCTATTGGTAATTCATTCTTTTAACACCTTGTTATGTCTTCAGAAACCTGATGTGATGATCTTGATCTTGAACTTTGACTTGTTTAAGCTTTTATTCTCCTGAAATTACTTTGTGATCTTCTTTCACTTTGTCTTTGCCATACGCTGAACTTTATTCTCACATGCTCATATCTGTTGGAATCTGGGAAAGCTTTGATGATGTATCTTCTCTTGTCCATATCATTTTGAACTTTTGCATTTGAAGAAGTTATTGATTTGCAGATGATATGCGTGAAGCTTTGAATGAAGCTTTCATTGATTACTCAGATAATAGTTGGTATGAGATATGAGCTACATGTCTTGCATCGGATACTTTGAGTCGTCATTCGCTATGATTTTTTTTAGAACAATTTAGAAACCGACAACCCAAACTTTAAGGTGAACGGTCATAGACTTAAACACTACTTTGGAGGGGACATACCATCGATGGTTGTCCCGGATCTCTAAACCTTCCCCATGGACCATTAAATTTAGGGACGAGTCAAGTTTAGTAACTCATTAATAAACAAGCGCTTCATGGGTGGCAACCCATGCTTATCCTAGTATAATTATAGTAGTAGTAATGAATAAGTGTGAGTGATGAGGTTCGCCTTTTCCTTTCTCGTGTTTCGTGGTTTGTGTTGTGTAGGCTCCATGATCATTCATACAAACCTTAACAATGATGTGTAGAATCAAGATTTAGAAAATTAAAACTTTATTGATGATTGAAAGAAAAACCCCTTTTGGAGGCTAGAAACCCTAACAATATTATAATTGACTAGCTAACCTAATTTTTACTAAGCTAGGTGTATTTATACTAAAAAGGATTAGCCTAGGAGGCCTTTGTGGGCTTTTTCATTAATGGCCCGTTTACATAATATTACACGCCTAAACGAGCTAGACTTTTGTCTTGTATCTTCGAGTGACCGAAGCTTCTTTGTTAGGGTCCATTTATGTGATCCTAACAATCTCCCCCTACATTTATGGAAATCCACTTCACTAGTGGGCGCAGTCCGAAGACCAAGCATGAGCATTCATACGAATACCCTGGTGGTACAACATCTGGTCAAAGATAATCTACATTATCAAAGATGTGATTGTCATTGGAGTGTACCTCATTGACTGGATTGTTGGTTGCACTAGTGGATGACAAGTTGGCCATGAAAGCGACAGCAGCATTGGGGCCTTCATCCACGTCTGAGTCATATGCATCCTCATGATTGGCTTGAAACATGTTTGTTGTAGTCAGTGCCTGAGGTTGATCATAAGGTGCGGTGCATTCCACATCAGCGAGGAATGCTTCAGCTTCAGCATCTAACACATCTCCTTTCTCTTTAGCTTCCATCAGTAAAGCTTTATCTTTGAAGTACTGAGAGTCCATCTTTCTCTTGGGTTCTTTACACTGCCTAGCAACATGTCCTTCTCCTCTGCAGTTGTAACATATCACCTTCTTGCCTCTAGCACCTGTATTACCAACATTACCTGGAGCCTTCCTCTGAACTGGTTCAGTAACAATGTGACCATCATGCACCGTAGCATGAGTCCTTGAGTTGGAGGAAGTCCGGAGCTGGTTGTTGGTGGGTGGAAACTGCTTTTGGAAACCACTTAAGAGATTAGCAATCTGAGTCATAGTGGCCATCAAAGCGTCATTCGGAGACTGAGCAGTAGGTTGAGGACTAGGAGTTGAGGGTGATGAAAGAGCAGGTGCAGATGTGGTGTGAGCAACATAGGCCAGTGGATCAACAATACTTGTAGACTGCTCCTGTTTCTTGAGAGTCTTTTTGGCATGAGGCTCGTAGGCTTTGAGATGAGTATAGATCTGAACATAAGGTGTGGTTGAGATATCCATGTTCTGTTTGACATTAGTCACATACTTACCCCAATAGGCCGGAAGGTTGTTGACAAACTTGGTGTTCATCTGATGAGTTGGAATGTTGAGCTGAGTAATCTTCATGTCATTCACAAGCTTGTGGAAACGCACAAAGTAGTCATGAATTGATTCGTTTCCAATAGCACGAAAGCGTTCGTACTCATCAAACAGATCTTCCTTCCTTTGTTGAAGAGTCCTACCTGATCCTTGCATAAGCAACTCCACATTATCCCAAATCTCCTTTGCAGTGCTTGTTTGATTTAGGTTGTTGAAGATGTGTCTGGGAAGACCTTGACTAAGAATGATTTCAGCTTGAGTATCAGCCATCTCAAGTTTGTTTTCCTCTTCATTGAATTCAGAATCAAGTTTCTTCCTCGGTGCGGGCACAACAGTAGAATCAGTAGGTGGAGGATCAGTGACCATAGGGTGAGGTGTAGGTCCATTCTGGATGGATTTCCATATCAGCTTGCCATTGGGTTTGCCTCGAATGTACCTGTGTATACGAATCTTCCAAGAATCGTAGTCACTTTCAACCAACATAGGTGGACGAGTATCGGTACCCGCTGCATTTGTTTCTTCATTGGATCCCATTTTAATTTAAGTATGAATGAACGGATCGCAAGTGATTGTTGATTTGTTTGATTTGTGTTTATGTTTTTGTTGTTGTTTGATTATTTGGTTTGGTTTTCTCAAGGAATAACTAGTTCGGTTTTCAAAATACTTTGCTCGTTCGGTCCTCAAAGGTTTTTGCTCGTTCGATCCAAAATATTTTGCTCGTTCGATCCTTGAAGATTTTCTCGTTCGGTCCTCAAATGTTTTGCTAGTTCGGTCCTTGAAGGTTTTGCTAGTTCGGTCGTCTTGTTCGATCCTCTTGTTCGATCCCTTGTTCGATCCACTCGTTCGCTCCTCTTGTTCGCTCCTCTTGTTCGATCCCTTGTTCGATCCACTCGTTCGAAGCTTGATGACTTGAACTCGTTCGATCGTCAAATCCTTTTGCTTGTTCGGTGGACACAAAACACGAATCCAAAGACCTTTTTCTTGCTTAACAAACACCACGAACAACCTGTAAATCTCCAAGAAATCTCTACAAAAGATATGATTAGCTCGAACAAGTAATGATTACACGATCCAAGACCACGAATTCGATCAAGACGCTTGTTTTTCCCTTCTCCCTTTTTTATTAATATTCGAACCTTAAACAAAAAAATCGACTCTCTTTTTTGTTTAAAATAAATCGAATCAAAAGAAACAAAATCACTAGATGTTTGTAAACACAAAAGAGATGGTTTTTATGATATCAATGTAAACACAAACCATCTATGAACCAAAAATCAAAACAAACAATTAATCAAACACAAAAAAATTTCGAAACTCCCTTTTTTTTTTAATTTTCGAAAATCAAAAATAAAAAAAACACAAACCAAATCAATTCATCAATCTTGTAGGCTCTGATACCAATTGTAGGTTCCATGATCATTCATACAAACCTTAACAATGATGTGAAGAATCAAGATGCAGAAAAATTAAAGACTTTATTGATGATTGAATGAAAAAACCTTTTTTGGTGGCTAGTTACCCTAATCACAATATTGACTAGCTATATTGTCTCTAATGTCTAACCTAATTTTGACTAAACTAGGTGTATTTATACTAAAAGCATTAGCCTAGGAGGCCTTTGTGGGCTTTTTCATTAATGGCCCGTTTACATAATATTACACGCTTAAACGAGCTAGACTTTTGTCTTGTATCTTCGAGTGACCGAAGCTTCTTTGTTTGGGTCCATTTATGTGATCCTAACAGGCATTGCCTTGTCGTAATGGACATAAGTCCATTTTATTGGTCATATTTGTGTCTAACAGTTTCCATTTTTACTCTTGTACGATTGTCTGGGTTGTGTGTTATACGCTGTAGTTGTTTGGATGCATCTTAGTGATTTTTGGTTGCATATGCAACAAAGTTATCATCGCCGTTTGCTAGTTGTTGCACAACATCTCTATATTAACAAGAGAAAACTGCAAAGATCCTCCATGTGGTTTGCCAAGATTGCATGATTGCTCCCCAGAATTTCAAAAGTGCAGGCGGCCTCCCTGTGGGGAAACTTTGGTTGTATCTTTCCTCCCTGGCCACTAACGCTGTTAGTTTTTTTAAGCACGTGTGAGGCACGCAAGGGTAAATTGGTCTATTCATGTATATATTCATTGAGGTAGTTGTTATACTCGAATAATTCGGATAACTCATTCGTTTTTTATTCAACCCGATCCAAAGTCAACTATTAAACCAGTTTTTTCATTCCCATTTTTTCCTGTTGCTCCATTATCCCTCCCCAAAAAAACTGTCATGGCACCTCCTCAAACATGGTATATTCGGTCTGAAGGTGAAAGCTTTGATATTGAAGTTTATGGTGATTTCCCTAAATCTCTAATTGTTTGTATTAACTTTATATTCTGCCTTTTTAGTCTATTTATTAATGTAATGTGTTGTTTTTGGACATTAAACAGAGACATATAACAAACTCTTTTCAATCAAGATGTGTTATGGTGGAAGGTTCATGGATTCTCCAAACAAACAGTATGCTGATAGTGAGCTTTGCTTTTTTGATATGCTAGACATTGATGATTTTAAGGTAGACATTTTAAATTCAGTCATGTGTAGCATAGGTTATGAGGATGATGATGAACTTCTTTTGTATTACGAGATACCACTGAAAAGTTTAGATGTTGGATTAAAACAAGTTGTTAGTGAAACTGACATTAGCAATAAGAACTTCATAGGATATGTTAAGAACCATAAGATTATGGATTTTTATCTTGAGTTAGTTGAAAATACAAGAAGTTCTAGTGATGAGGATGGACAGAGTGATAGTGAGTCTGAAGATGCTAATGATTTGGTAGATGAGGAACATTTAGTTGAAGAAGTGGAAGTGAATATGAATAGCTTTAATTTTTAGCTTGATGGAGAAGATGAGACTGATTTTATTGATCCTATACAACCTCATGTTAATGTAACAGAAGATGATTTAGAGGTTTTAGATTTTGATTCACTTGAAAGTGATCAGGAGGATGTACTAGAAAATGCTAGGAGTAGAGGCCTCATAAAATTAAGAAAGAAACACATGTCATCTGGCATTAGGAACAACTTTTATATAGGCAAGGAATTTGCAAACGAGGATTTAGCCAAAGAAAGGATTAGAGCTTATGTAGTTGAGACAAGGAGGAACTTAGACTTTAAGTTAAATGATAAGAGAAGAATAAGGGTGATATGCAATGGTGTTGTCCTAACTTTGAATAGCAAAAATGAATATGTTGATAAAATACAAGGGCCAAAACAGGACATTTTTGAAAAGGGTAAGGGAATACTGCAAGATGCAAAAGAAGACAAGATGAGCTGTCCTTGGTTGTTGTATCTCAGTAAAGGAGATAAGTCAAAGTTGTTGGTCAAAACTTTTAAGGATGAACACAAATGCTTACAATCAAGGCAGATTAAATATTGTACCTCAACTTTTCTTTCCAAACAAATAACAGATCTAATCCCCATGAACCCTCAAATTATTATTAAAGCCATTCAAGAACAAATGCAGAAAAAGTACCATGTTTCTTTATCAAAGCATAAAGCATTTAGGGCAAAGGCAAAGGCACAGGTTCATTTGAGAGGAGATGTTGAGATTCAATACTCTTTATTGAGGGATTATGCTAATGAGCTACAGAGATGTAACTCAGATACCACAGTCAAGATAGATGTTTATGGGGAAGAGGATCATGAAAAACCAACCAGAATGTTCAGGAGAATCTATGTTTGCTTGGGTGCTCTGAAAAGGGGTTTCAAAGAAAGTGGAAGGGAATTGCTTGGTTTGGATGGTGCATTTATGAGAGGACAATATTTTGGACAGATGCTTACAGCAGTGGGTGTGGATGCAAATAATGGTATCTACCTAGTTGCCTATGGTATTGTGGAATCTGTGAACCAATACTCTTGGACATGATTCTTAACATGTCTTGCTGATGACTTTGATCTATACACTAACTCTAATTTCACATTCATCACAAACAGGCAAAGGGTAACAATCAATAATAATTTCATCAGTCTTTATTAACTTTGTTGAATATATGTTGTATTTACTTTGATGCATATATGATATAGGGACTAGTACCAACAATTGCAAAGCTATTTCCAGCCGCTGAGCATAGGTTTTGTATGAGGCGCATCAATGAAAACATGAATATAACTTAGAAAGGAGGAGACTACAAAGAAATGTTATGGAAGTGTGCAACATCCACAACTGTTGTTAGGTTTGAGAAAAACATGGCTGAATTGAAGAATTACAACAAAAAAGCTCATGAATGGTTAAGCAAAATCCCACCTGAACATTGGAGCAGAGCTTACTTTTCTGGTATGTGTAGCTAATCTGTTTTAATATTTAGCACTTTTACACATTTTATTATACCAATGATTCTGTGTAGATCACTAATACTTAGCAAATTTAAACATTCCATTATAAGTAGGGCACACTATGATCTCTTAATCAAAAATCTGTGAGAGGTTTTTAATAGACAGTTGTTAGATGCTAGGGATAGTCCAATCATTACTTCACTAGAATATGTGAGAGAATACCTAATGAAGAGGATTGTCATTGTCCAAAAGATCATTCAAAAAAGTGATGGACCACTAACACCTGTTGTTACCAAGCTCTTTAACAAGATAAAAGAGGCTGCATCTGAGTGTACTGTAGATTGGAATGGTTTGGATATTTTTCAAGTTAAAGGTCCTTACCAAGACCAATGTGTTGTTAACCTGAACTAAAAGACATGCTCATGCAGAAAGTGGGAAATTTCAGGCATCCCATGTAAGCATTCCATTACTGCAATTCATGATATGGCAGATAATGGTATTGATGTAGGCACACCAGAAGACTGGGTTCATGAGTCCTATAAGCTTCAAACATGGATGAATGTTTATGCTCACAAGATTAATCCAACTAATGGCAGAGATATATGGAGTAAATTTGAGTGTCCAACAACATTACTTCCTCCCAAAAAAGCCTCACAGACAGGGAGACCACCAAAAAGTAGAAAGAAAAGCAAAGGTGAGATTGCAATGGTCAAAGGTCACAAGCTAACAAGGAAAGGTACAACAGTCGCTTGCAGTAATTGTAAAGGTATTAGTCATAATAAAAGAGGCTGCAAAGGTATTGGTTCAAGTGGTGGTCAAATGTTTGATGTGCCAACAAGAGAACCTGTTGGAAGTGAGACTATGGCTAGACAACCAGTGGCAAGTCAACATGTGGCAAGTCAAACTAGGAGTAGAGGACCAGTGGCAAGTCAACCTGTGGCAAGTCAAACTGGGGCAAGAAAACAAGTGGCAAGAAAACCTGTGACAAGAAAACTTGTTCAAAACAAAAGTGTTGCAAACAAGAGAGCTGCAAGTCAAATAAATGAACCTGCAAGTCAAGCTTCTCATAGTTCACAACCTGCAAGTCAAGCTTCAAGACTACCAACATCACCAATGAAGAGAACCAAGATGAGTGCCTGCAAACTTACTTCTGATAGTTAAACAATGTTCTTTAGACTTATGTACTTGGTTAAACAATGGTGTTATGTGTTTATTTAGATTTTGTCATGTTTTGTCTTCTATGTGGTTAAACTTCAAGCCTTTGAACAATGGTTGTAGTACTTGATTAAAATTGTTGTCTATGAACAGTGGTTGTAGTACTTGGTTAAAATTGTTGTCTATGAACAATGGTTGTCATATTTTGAGCTCAATATCAGTTACAGTTTTGAGCATTTGGTAAGGCACAACACATTAGTTACAATTTTGAGCTCAATGGTAGTAACCTGTACTTACTTTTAATTTGTAGCCATGTTTAATAAGGCTCAACACATCAATTATCAAAACAAAACATTTTCATTAATACTTGAACTTCATTACGTATTACAAAATTCATTGACCATTACATAATCCTTTGGTCAATTGTAAGTTCAATGGATAAACTAAGAAACACCTATTACATCAGATAAAAGAACAGAAAAAACACCAAACTACAAATTAACCAAATTTTGAGCCTTCGATTTTCAGCTGCCATTGCATTCAAAGATTCTTCAAGTGCGTTTCTAAATCTTAGCAAACCAGGTATGATTGAAACAGCACGGGCACACATTGGTGGATCCACCCAAGCAAAAACTGGACATATGGATTGAGCACAACAATGAAATCAACGCCCAGGGTTCGTATTCGCCCATGATATACGAACAACTATTGGATTTCCACAAAAGCAATTCATTTTGTGATTTAGTAATTAGGGTTTATATTAAGCTAGGGTTTACGTTTTTTATTTGGGGGAAAATGAAATATACGTTTGTGTGGATGAGTATATAATATACTCACCACCATGGACCATTTTTGCAACTATAAGATTACTCAAGTAACACAACGCCTAAAAAGATAAAATTACCCTCCAAAAAAAGGGGATAACGGGCATAAACTAACAGCGTTAGTGGCAAGGGAGGAAAGATGCAACCAAAGTTTCCCTAAAGGGAGGCTGCCTGCACTTTCAAAATTCTGGAAAGCAATCATGCAATCTTGGCAAACCACGTGGAGGATATTTGCAGTTTTCTCTATTAACAATATATTACATGAAATGGTTAACAACAAGTGCATAGAAAATATAGTTAAAACGCTGCATGAGAAATTTTTAAAATTCTGAACTTGTTACCTGTTTCCTTCCGTGCTATCGTTTAGATACTTAAAAAAATTTTCTTCGGCATTCCTTATATTTTATAAGCATTTTATAAATCTTATAAAATCTGCCGCAGATGCATTTTATACAACAATATAAGAAATTTTTCGTAACACAATTTTCGACCAATACATACATAACAAACACAAGAACTGCACAATCACACCACCAAAGGGGAAAAACCAAATGAAATAAACTACGTAAGACTTGATAAAATAATCTATATAGCATAAACTTTACACAATACTCCATAGTTACAATATGGAATCAATTTTTGATTCTTATTTTGATGATACAACAAATTTACACGTATAACTGTTTGAGGTTCATCGCTTTCGTGTTGCCAATTGCTTCTAATTAGATGATACAACAACGTAAACACCATAGTTACAATCCATCATCGTAATGTTTTTCATGCATGTTCACATAAATCAACAATCGTTACATCTCTTTTAGGTTAATAAAACGGTAGCACCATGAGATAATCAGTACTCAACATTAAATATAATCCTGAGCTTCAAACATTAAATCATGAAAGTAGCTTCAAACATTGAATCATGAAAGGAGCCTGAAACATTAAAAATTACCCGGGTTGCTTGAGACCGAGGATTACAAATATGGTAGATTTGACTTTTAATGTAGAAGACTAATGGGAGTAATGGGTTTTATTGGGCCGGTCAAATATTTTAACGTCAAATGACAATGTAACGGCACGTGACCTAGATAAGTAAACGAATTGCTATAAAATGATCTCTTGTTTAAGTTTAGGGTCTCATCCCGCACCCTGGAATTTCGGGGTAGTAAGAGTCCCGGTTAGCCAAGTTGGAGGTAGTAAACTGAGTTTTGGCCTGTATGCTTTCATAGTTTCGCTATTCTTCCATATGTACACAAGCACACATCCACATATATATGAACACATTTACTACTTACACATTATATTCACTCACCGGAGATTTGATCGTCTTGATCAAAGCAGTTTTCCTATTATTGTGCTTACTTTAAAGTAGAGTTATATAAGCTTCTTATGTTATCCAAAATGACTCAGCATCCATGGTTTTCGAAAGTGGGGCCGCATGAGTAAATTTCAATCAATTTGCTGCACAAGCTCTGATTATAAGCTGCTTAAAACTGTTTATTGTCAAACTTTATGAGCTCTAGTTGTTTTTTGACCAGGTATGTGATGGTTGAAAATCATTATGTCTTGCATATGCATTTTTTGTTCTCACAGATTAGGATTACCCTTTGATTAAGTTTATCAAAATTCGCTTCTGCGTGATGCATCACATTGTGGATCCGGCTGTGACACAAAAAGACTACGTTTGTATAACAAAAAGCAAGAATACATATATCACCCGTTTTTCTTGTAACGCCAAGGTAATATTTTCGTACAACTTCGTTTCTCATGTTGGGACTCCCAAAACAACAATTCTGTTCGTCACATACGTGAGAACCATACTATTACATTCTAAAGAGAGTGCCTGCTAAAAAATATATATATAGTTATACATTCAACGTTTAAATAAAGTATATGTAAGAAACAATACCATATCCCCCATATATTCTATGATCAAAAGCTAAAACACTCAAGAGTCAAACCTAAATATAAATCTACTGTGTAAATTCATCCAACAATCAATGAATATTTGTAAACCATATACCTATGTACACTTTTCTATATAAAGTATTTATATATATGGGTTATTATCAATTAACAGCAGTGAGAGGGTGTCGTGAGTCTTTCATGGAATGAGCACCAGCCTCAAGATGCTTTGCATCACCATTTGATAGTCTTGGAGAAGACGATTTTGAATCCCAAAAATGTTTCAGTAGCTCATCAAATGGTGGGGTCCGCAGCTCCTCGATGGATGTTGTACTTGGTAGATTGTATGGCCTTTGCCTTGGTGTTGAACATGATGGCTCATCAACCTGTAAGACCCCATAGCCATTGAGTTAAACACATATCACACTATTGGATGGTGAAGAGAATAGAATACACTTTTTTTCGCATTCAGATGGTTGTGGAAACAGATGAATATGATACGGAGTATTATATTGTCCTACTAAACACAAGACTTACATTCTATCACACGTCATCTCTATCACACAATGCTATTTATTTATATTACACAAAAGAGCAACTTACTGGAGGTACAAACTAAAACAATCCATGTCAAAGTTGAACCTCAAATCTCTATGTTAGAAAATCTAAGTCAATTAACCCAATTTTTATCTATCTTGGTTTCATAAAGCATTTCATAAAGCATCTGCACTATGTGAAGCTTTATCTTTCGTAATATGCTTAGTTATACTCGTAAACACAAACCCACCAAGTTTGCTATTAACGCCTTAAAACCTATAGAAGTAAAAAGTGGGTCCTTCCAAGTTATAATTATGGAAGGAATCTTTAATTAGCTGACGTGAAATTGTGACAAAATAATTTAGCATAGAATTATCAACTTGCACATGTCTAGGGTGTTCTCCTTTTCAAGTAAAATGTTTGCTCACTTGAGTATTATTCACCAGATAAGCAATGTATATTATAGTTGGAGGTTGGATGATGACAGTTACCGTGTAGTCATTCAGGAGGGTTTTTCCCGCATTATCTGTAATCTCTACAATCTTATCATAGTGTCCACCCTTGAGTTCCTTTAGCTCTCCACAACAAGGAACAATCATGGAATCAAGATTCTGATATGCACTGTGGTCAAGCTGTAAAGAGTCTGCAAGCAATTGTATTGAAAGAAAAAAGTTAAAAGTTTGTTTTAAATGGGTTAAACAATGACTTCGGAGAGTTAAACTGTAATTACTGAAGTTCCAAAACTAATTACTCACGGTCGATTGAAGTAAGGAGGTTACTGCTTGCAATATTCGTATCATTAAGTGCCGATGTCGCAGCAACTGAATACTGGGAACGCAAATTTTGATTGGCTTCTAGTCCTCCCCTAAAAGAAGGGTAAAAACAGTATACAAATTATATAAATGCTTCAATAAGACCTTTTAAGCAGTTCATTTCTTCTCTACTTACTTACCTAACTATTTCTTCCACAGATGCCACATTATTCTTCTCTAAACTGATCAAAGATTCCTGAGCGCTATTCCATTGTTGTGACCCCATATGCACCTTTTGCAAACTGTATAGATTCTTCCAAGTTAACAATATATAGTTAAGTATAGAAGAAATAATAATTCTGGCAACAAGGGGACCCACCAATTTTGTAGAACCTCATCCAGGTTTGTCTTTCCATTTTCAACTGCGGTAATGTCTTCAAGGTAGTGGGTTTCAGTCTTTGTAGTATAATCTGTCCATTCAACTCTCACAGAAGAGCTTGATTCTTTCATGGTTGACATTTCCTGCTGGAATCTGCCGGTTCTACTTGCAGCACTTTCCCGTAGACCATTCACTGCTGTTGTAACCTATAGTATGTTCAAATAATATCAGAAGAGATAAGCTCCACAATCTTTAATTATATAGTATATTGTTCATACCAGTTCTTTCTTCCTAGCATTTGAACCTGCAAGCAGTTCTGCAACTTTCTCTAGTAATTGTCTTTCTTCATTGGCAGCACACTCCTGAAAGCATATAAGTGAGAAGACCAACACTACATAAAAGAAATGATGTCAAAAAGTAATCATTACCTCAAACTTCCTTTCAAGTTCAGATAATTTTTGTTCGTTAGCAGTCTGGCCTTCTTCAATAATTTGTGTCAATTTGGTTGCATGCATGTCTAGGGTAACGAAAAAGTTTGTGGTGATTTTAGAAATTGACCGCGAGGTTTCAACAGCTCTACTATGTGCCTGCATGGAAGGTGAAAAGTGAACGTATGAAATTTATATCTTAAGAAATGACACGGAATAACTACAGCTAGTTAACAAAATCTAACCTCTTGTTGTTGCTGAGCATATGTGGCTAATTTAGTTTCTTGGCTATGAAGAATATTTTGAAGATCATCAAGTAATACTTCAGCTTCTGACGCAATGCCCTTGAAAAGCTGTATTGAATTTGTGGAAGTTAAAGTACTGTAGAATATGTGCATAGAAACAGAAACTTTCAGAGTATGTTTAATCAAAATTAGAACATACATCCCCAAGAGCAGAAGAGTTTTGAGAAACTTGGGAATTCAGACTTCCAAGTGTTGACTGTGAATTTCCATCAAGTTCATTCGCTAGATCATCCAGAGCTTTAATACCCGAACCATACATTGTTTTCAGCTTGTCAAGACCAGCTCGAAGTTCTTCTGTAGCCTGTACCAGTGTACCCCCATATTAAAATCTGTATTTTCATTTCTTATGTATTCAAATCTATCTAAATATTTTCTGGCTAATCATACCTGATCCTTGGTTGACACAAAAGATTGCATATCATCCTCCATGCCTTTCAGTTGTTGTTCTTGTTGTGTCACGGAAGCTGCCACACTCTTATGCAAGTTGTCAAGCTGTTTCGTTAACTGAGACTGGAATTGCTGGACAAGAATTCTGTTTCCATCTTCTATTTTGTCCTTGCGGTCTAGAACATCAAACACGTTATGAAATTAACATTGTTTCTGGCAAAACTTGGTAGATATATTTATTTGGTGCACATACCAATCTTGGTGAACAAATTAGACACGTCTGATGAAGCATTCTCAAGCTCAGCTCGAAGGTCAAATGCCCGCTCAACAAGAGCTTTTTCTGATAAACGTCAGAAGAGCTTTGTTAGAACTTACAACTCACAAGTTTCAATATCACTGTTACTGGATTGCTATTATGTATCTTCTAAATTAGTTTGTTATTTGAAAATATTAGATTCTTTTTAGATTATCAGATTGCATGTTTATTCAGCAACTGTTATTATAATATTTAATATCAAAAAACACATCAAACTTGGCTCACCAGACTTGAGAAGATTAAAGATGAGAAATTCTTTCTCTTTGATCGTTATATTTGCTTGTCTATGCCGTTCTTCCAAATCCAACAACGAATTTTCAGTTTCTTGGAGCTTTATCTAAAGGTGCAATATAAAAAAGATTATTTCATTCCTAGAAAAGATCTGATGCATCAGATAACTGTTGTGGACAAAAGAACTTGTAACAACATACTTCTGTTTTCTCAAGCTTCCCAGTTAAATTTGCATTCACCAGCTGCTGAGCATTATAAAGTTCCTGAAGCTCCATGAATTGCTGTTCACGATAGCAGATAACAATCATTAGTCACCTTTTTTTATCAAAACTTAAAGTCCATGGCAGTTTAAAACCTTAATTCTACCTTTCCCCTTGATTCAGCATCAAGTTCCATTCGCTCTATTTTCTCAGCCATTGCCTAGAGAAATTAAGAACAAAAAAACAATAACTTCAATATCGGTTGCTACTTAAGATCTCTCGTGAGAAAAGGCGGCCTTCAATTATTGTAAGTTGAAGAAGTTTAATCTAATGTACCTTCTTCTCCTCTTCCTCCTGAAGATATCTGTCTTTTGGTATGTAGATTCCATTCTTCTCTCTTGTAGCATACACCTCTGGCCAACTCAAAAGTCGAAGCATGTAAGAGAGTATTGTATGGATTATAGTGAGGGAGTAAAGGGGGAGGGGAAGGCGACCCTTACCTTGCTTGAGCCGTTCAATTTCAGAGTACAGGTCTTTCATCATTGCAGATTTCATCATCTTCTGATTAACCTGAAATATCGATGAGACATATACCAAAATTAGCTAACTAAAACAGTGTATTTTATGAGTGAAAAACCATATTCTGCAATGCTGACCTCTGGTTTGTTCTTAATATTTTTTGCTCTGTGTGCATAGTCTAAAGTGCTCAGCGTTTCCTCCAAAGAATGGATAGAGGGGGAGATAGTGGCAATTATGCACGTCTTTGTTTTCCCTCCCAATGAGTCTCGCAACAACCTTGTTAATTTACTATCCCTGTCATCAGCAACAAACATTGATGCAGTTCATTTAGCACTGTTTTATTTAAATCATGTGCCTACTGCTGGGATATTTTAAAGGCGATAGAATAGTACCTATACGGTATATGCCCGGAGTGCTCAACCAATGTATTAATGACTCGGCCAAGTGTAAGCAAGCTCTTGTTAATCTCACCAGCTTCCCTTGCTCTGCCCTGCAGTATTAAGGATTCATGAGGACTGAAGATGGGGCTCACCAAACTGAAGATTGAGATGTCCTTTAGGATATCCTCGTGTACATTTAGAATTTCAATGTGTAAAAGAGGGATTTACGTTAACTTTACTAACTTTGGTGGCCCGAACTCGTTTTGGGTAACTACTTATTTTAGCGCAGAAATAACCATCAAAGTTAGAAAAAGGCTGATTTAAATACCTAAGATAACCAGTTTATAGGCACTACATCAGAAAACAAGATATAAGTTATCATGGTCAAAGTTAACCGAAACTTAGCTGCCAAGTGATCATTTTTACAAGTTGCTGGGTCAGATTACCTTGCATCTAAAATTTTGAACTCTGGTTCTTGGATCAAAATTTATGAGATTTTGATTATATTTTTTTTTGGGCCAAAACATAGTTGCCTGCCTAAAACCGAAAGAGACTAAAGGTTTTATAATTCTATGCAATTAGCCACATGTAGAATGGCGCATGCATTATTTTATAATGTAAAGTGCCTTTCCATGGGGGAAAAACACTTGCAATGGTTAAAACAATTGGAACACATACAGACTTGATACTTACATACTGAAGCACATAGCATTTTAATCAACACAAACGATGTATCGTTTTGAAATTTTAATCACAAAGAGAGCAAAACTATAAAGTTTCTTTTTACCTCTCTAGCACCGGACCTCGAGATATTCTCTGAACCAGCAAGATCAACAAGATTGAGCTTGCCACATCTGATAATCTCTTCCCCTTCTGGAGTACGCTCTTTAATGTGAATCGTGATAGAAAAAATTGAGTGGGAACGACTACTTTGTTTATTCAAAAGGGTTTCTGCAGTACGCCTTTTAGCAGATCCTTTCTCCAAGATTTTATAAATTTCATCTGCAGTGGAAACCATCTCCTCTTCCAACCCTCTTACAAGAACACCACCTTTTCCATCCTCCATGAGCGCTATCGGCTTTTTTGATTTATCTTCAGGAAACCTTGAAAGTTCTTCAGGAGCCAAAAGGTCGGTTATTTCCTCGTTGTATAGCTCTAAAAATGTAACTTTCATATTGTACTCTGCTTTTTGAGCTTCTAATATATCGAATATCTGCCTTACAGCTCTGGGAATAACACCTGCATCACTTGGGAATTCCCCGTTCTAAACAGAATACAAGGTTGTGTGGTTCAGTAAAAATTGTGGTCGACTGTCATTACAGTAATCACTATGAAACAAAAATAATACCTTTTTCCTTCCTCCTCCCTCCATTGTATATGTTTTACCAGTTCCTGTCTGGCCATAAGCAAATATAGTGCAGTTATAGCCCTCAAGAACTTCAAAAACTATGGGCGATACGGCTGCATGATACAAGTCCCGTTGTTGTGAGTTTGGACCAAAGACCTATATAGACTTTTCCATATTAGCTCTCGGGAAACACCATCATATACATTGAATTCTTTCATAAAAAGATATAAAGATTTCCAGAACCACATGAGTATATATCCTTTAAGACTATAAGCTGTATTTAGTGGACTCTACGTTTTAAGCACTTGACAAAAAATCGTCACTCAATGTATCCTCTTAGTTACTATATTGCTAGAAACACTCAACAGGAGGTGCAACCTCATGGGCTTATAGCATTTTTGGAGTAGCATCTTTTGTAATGGGCTTTCATAAGCGTTGCATAAACTACAAGTAATTTCTAACATGATCCCAGTTTAAATGAAAATATGAAAAGGGTAGACGTGATATAGGTATAATGCTTATATTATCTACATATAGGGCACAAATAAGATGATATAGGTTTGAGAAGCAAGTAATCTCGTTGCTAATAATGCATACAGAATACAATTCAAATCTCTCAAAGCTGTGGAGCACCAATTTCCTCGATTATATAAATATGAATAAGCGGAAATCAAGAGAAATCACCTTGTCAAACACGAACGATCTATCAATCTGCTTGTTAGCTATAGTCTGCACCGCACTAACTTCTCTCTTACTCTCAGTACACGTAATCACGACGGGCGTATGCAACTTAACCTCCTCATCATTCATCGGCCTACACAAAACAAAATAAACACCAAACTTATATAAAGATAATAAAACTCAATCTCATATATACTTAAGTCTTAACCATACAGACCTGCATCTGACAATAACTTGAACATTAACACCTTTTTCTCTATCATGTTTACCATTGGCATTGGCATTCGCATCGGGCCGAATCGTCTTATCAACAGATCTCGGCGTATTCGAAGGCGAATTCGCAACCACATTTCCTCCTCCTCCTCTTCTCTCCATTACTAACTAAGATACTCACTCAGATCAATCCTAACAAAAAAGATCCAATTTTTACAAAAAATAACCAAATCCAATTAATAAACAATGTCACATTAATTGAGTGAGTTGAAGTGTAACGAGTTAACTCAGTTCAGTTCAAATCTGGAAATGTGTTTATTTAACAGAAAGTAATATTTATTGATTTAAGTAGTACATTGTAACAGTTATATAAATTGAATTGAATTGAATGTATTTGATCTGATTGAAGAGCATTGATTTAAATTAAATAAAGTGATTTGAGTTACTATAATAAAAGGGTAGTGAGTAAATTGTGAAACCTGAGAATGCCGGCCGTTGACTGGTCAAAAATGTAGTTGACTTAAATGTATCATGTAGTAGATTTAAATGTGAAAAAAAGTTAAAACAGAGAGTGTGAGAAGAGAGAAGATGAAAGAATGAATGAAATTAATGTAGCGTTTCAATATCACTTGTTTTATATCATTGGCAACATATTTTAAGCAACATGTTCACTAGACTTTAAATCAATGTTTTAAAAATAGGTTTTTAAATTGACCTGGCTGAGCCATCGGGTCACGGTTCAACCGGGTTTTTCAGTCAAAACCGGCTTCCGGTCACCCGACCGGTTTACGATTCAACCGGCCGGGTCAACCCGGGTTTTAAAACATTAGTTTAAATATACTGACATTTTTTGTTTCTTTATTGGTATGGTAACTAGTTAAATGGCCTTAAAATAGAATACTTATTGGAAAGAGTAGTAGTAGTGGTCGGCAACAGAAAAAGGAGATAACTTACCTATAATTATTATAGTAATCTTCACTAAAAATACACAAGAAATAACCCAACCACCCGCAAACAGAATTCAGGCTTATTAAGACATTTTATGGCTCAGAATAAAATAGCTACAATCTCCACTAAAACTATTCTTAGTTCCTTATTAAGAACACCAATTGTCTCAGAATCATACGATTTGTGTAATAGCAAAAAGTGTTACCAACTGAGCGCTTTTCACATATGACTTAACTTAAAAATATCATCTTTCATAACTTAAGTTATAAGACATTTTATGGCTAAGACTTAACCCAATCAAACACAAATACAAAACACACACATACACGAAAAAAATGACTTATAACGTGGTTGGTGATTTTGGCGTTGATACGTATGGCGCGAGGTCCGGTGTGGAGTTCGGGTTACCCGTCGGCACTATAGCTTGGCCAAGGGGCTATAACGCCTCGTACCGAGCTCTCTAACAATTTTGTACAACTCATGTTAAAATGATGGTCGGTTGAACTAAAAATTTGGTTGTTAGAAGTGACTTTTGATCAACTTTAGACACAATTATCTATTGCCATATATATAAGTACTAGTTTGTAGGTTCGCGTTCTTCACAATGAGCCTTTATGTGTCCAAAATGAAGTTAATATGAATGAGATACCTCGTTTCAAAGTTATGCATTTGGTAGTAGGGGTATAAACGAGTCGAGTCGAGCCGAGTACTGCCAAGCTCGAGCTCGACTCGAATACTAAAACTCGAGCTCGAAACTCGACTCGAGCTCGTCCGAGCTTTAAATTTCGAGCTCGGTCGAGCTTTAAATTTCGAGCTCGACACGTCATATAAAACTCGAGCTCGAAGCTCGACTCGAGCTCAATTATTTCCACATTTAAGGCTCAAACTCTATTAATACTCGCATTTCAAGCTCGGATCGACTCGATCTGTATTAAAATTAAGTAAATATATGTATATAAATGGGTAAAAGTGTAATTTAGATGAAGCTCGATAAGGCTCGCGAGCTTCACGGGCAGAGTATTTTCGAGCTCGAACTCGACTCGAAAATATACTCGGGTAGCTCGAACTCGAGCTCGACTCGTTTACATCGAGTCGATTTCAGTAGTTTACGAGTCGATCCCGAGTAGCTCGCGAGTTGTCTCATCTCATTTACACCCATGTTTGGTACCATGCTTAAACAGAAAACTTGATTTGTATTCTATCTCACATCGGTAGAATGAGTAAACTTTCAAGAAGTAAACCGTGTATGAGTAGAAGTCCTAATTTCATGTGTTTTATACGGATGATGATATTTTAAATTTGGTATCAACATGATAGGACATGTTGACCAATCATATACAAGTTAAATTGTAAATAATTTTTTATAAACAAAACTAAGGTCTCACTTTTTTTTTCACTTCTCATAATACATACAACATTACTTATTATGTTGAAACCAAAATTTAAAGAACATTTTTCCGTTTTATACACATTTAAATAAGTATGATTGATTTCTAATTTTTAAGAAACTATCCTTAATTCAACATTAACAATTTTGTTCAATTTGTTTAGGTCACTAGAAGCTAATTTTAATCATGTAGAATTTAATCAAGCAAAATTATGACAAAAAGGAGTGCAAAACCATACTAATCGTCACATGTTTACATTAAGCACCATACGAAGGCTTTCATTAAGACGAAATAACATTCATCAATTTTAACAATGTGTTAAAGCCCTAGTAGTTTAGATATAAATAGTTCGAAGAAAATTAAGAGGGCAAAGATTTAAAAATAATAAATTGCTTGCGCAAAATATGGAACAAGTAGGGTTGGTGGCAGGTGTCCATAAAACTGGACCATATGAAAGCGAGTGATGCTATGCCGGCACATGATTTTTGCGATTTAGTCCTCTTCAATAAAACAAAAAGTATTCCAAATTTCAAAAATAACAATAAAATATGCTAATCTTTTAATGACTACTATATTTTGAAAGTGAAATACAATGACATCAAACAGAAAGTGAAAATTCGAGTTTAAATCCCATGTCTAATAAAATTGGTAATGTTTCGTGTTCACGTTAAATCTGTTATTATTACTACGGTATATTTTTTGGATTAGAATCCTCTCAAGTTGAGTCAAACATGATACATCATGTTCACCAATCACAAATTAATTAAATGTATACAACTTTTTCTTTTAATGAAAATCAAGGGCCCACTTATTTATTTCCCCTCACAAAAAACATAACATGATCAATCATGTTTGACCACAACTTGAGAGAATCTTTTTTCATATTTTTTAGTTTCTTATATTGATCAATCAAATATTGCGTAGTGTTTGGTACGTCGTAATAAGAGTAGGAATTGAAAACATCATTAAAACATAATGAAAAAATCATGTTTGTTTACAATTATAGAATGTAATCGCTTATTACATGCAATCATTCATTACATTAAAAACCATCATTTTCATTCATTAGGTACCCTTTGTTTTTTTGACGAGAGTTATATTTGATATCAAAAAAAGGTTGAATACCAAGGGACTCATCCCCACCATCAATCTAAAAAGAAATCAATGGCTGAGATTAAAAATGATTTTATTATTTCACCTATTTTTTAAAACTTAAATATCTCTTAAACCGCTAATCATTAAGCGAAAAAAAATATACCATCACGACGAGCATTTAATTATCTTTCCATAGATATCCACTTTGATATACTTTCGACAAAAAAAATTGTTTTTTTCACGTTTTTTTCACGTTTTTTTTTGTTGTTGAAACTTGCATGAAAATATCATATATAATTAAACACTAATTTGAATATTCGTATAAAATCATATATGATATAACACTAACATCGAATTACATGTGATTTCATTAAACTTAAATATCATATATGATTTAGCACAAATATCATATATGATTTTATCATAAATAATTTATCAGTAATATCATATATGATTTTAAATATCATATATGATTTAAGACTAATATCATATATGATTTCTTATGCAAGTTTCAACTACGAAAAAAAGACGAAACAACGAAAAAAAACGTAAAAAAGCGAGAGAAAAAAATTCGTCGAAAGTATATCAAATTGGATATCGATAGAAAGATAATTTAATGTTCGTCGTGTTGGTATATTTTTTTCGCTTATCGATTAACGGTTTGAGAGATATTAATATTTCAAAAAAATAAGGAAAATGATTTTTGGGTTTAATCTTATCCATTGGATCAAGATGAAGATGGAGGGTAGTTAGTCCCTTGGTATCCAAATGAACTTAAATCTTGTTTTTTTCCATTACATCTTGGAATGGAATGATAATTACATAAAAGCCCTTTATTAATTATCCACCAAACAAAAAAACATACATCATCAAAGTCTATTTTAGAATTTTTATTATCGATTACATTTCATTCTATTTTTGCAATCAAACATAATTAAAATTGTAATGCTTCATTCCATTACTTCATTTATTCTATTACGATGTTCATTCCATTGCATCACTATTTCATCCCGTCATACCAAATAGACCCTTGGTTTTAGCATTATGCGAGTGAGGCATCAAGCAAGAGTTGGTTACTTCAAGTTTTACTAAAAACATATGTATTAAATATTAAATAATGTAGTATATATGAAATAGATGGTGGATATTATAAAAAGACGAGGCATGCAGACCCGTGCGTTGTATTGGGTTTTACAACCTTTAACCATTAAACTCACGAGTACGCAGCGGAAAGTAAACACGTATAGAATAACATAGTTAACAAAGGGATCAAGAAGGTGTGTACCTTTTAGCAATAAACGAAACACCGTCTTGAATATACGCGTGTGCATAATAGATATTACAACGCGTAACCACTAAGAATCTAATCAAGATTCCTCTACTTCGACACACACAATACGTTCTTAGCAAACAATGGAGTATGCTATTACTAGTAGTGTTTAATAAACGATCACCTTCATCCTTGAATCAATCAATACACGAAATCCACAAGGTTGTGGGATTCGATCGCAAAACCAAAACCCTGAGGGTTGTTTGATTCGATCGCATGACACCCTAGGAGGGAAAACAAAATCCATAAGGGTTTGAGATTACCCGTGTTATTCGAACTTTGGAGAGCACAGAGTGGATTTTTTGGGTTTTTAGGTATTTATAAGTATTATGTGAACAAGGAAACAAAAAACCATCTTTATATATGACCCTCATTAACTTGGCATGCAAGTTAGCACTCCCACGCCTTACTGAGGAGGGTTTTCGACTGACCTAGGGAAACAAAGGGCAACCCGCATCTTTCCATTCTTCGGTTTTTACATATTAGTTCTCCTTCGCGTTTATCATTTAACGTTTAAACTAATTTTTTAATAATCGTTATTAACAACTAATTATATTATGTAATACTATTAATCATTGTTCAATCTGTATTAAAGCGTGCGTCTCCCCCCTGTATGCTTCGAATAAATTTTCAGGGAATAAATCTATTTATCTTGGAGCATAATTCCAACAGCTCCCACTTGGACTTGTTTAATTTTTTAATAACATGAGTATGCGTCTAGCAACACGTCAATGCTCTTAGAAAATACGAGTGTCCGTTTCAATAAAGAACGGATATGAAATGATTTTTTGAATTTACAATCCCTTTATTTCAGATATCGTGTTAAAAATGGATATGGATCAAAGTCATTCCATTATTTAACGATATTGTTTCTCGTATATGTAACTAATCAAGATTACCAAAAATCAATGAGACATATCTTCATGAGTTTTCGGGTATGGTCATACACACATCTGATTAATTTTGAGAGGCCCCGGTGGACTTCATTCTGACAAATAATATTGAAGAATAAAATTGTTATTTGACTACAAGTGTTTCTATTCACCATGCTTCACAGTCACTTCTGAAATAACCCTGATTATCACCTTTTTCAGGATAACTTCATTAAACTTTGTTCATGAAGGAGTTCCACACATGCATGAACTTACTGGCTTTTTCAAGTCTAAGGAAGTTGTAAGTAATATAAAATCGCTTACAAAGATTTACCTTTAAATGTGACGGAAATTCAGTAAAGGTAATATCTTCGTTAGTTAGGAAATCCATTATACAATGATGAATATTTGTGAGTTGGGTAGACACATCCTTAATTATTCTAAGCTATCACCAATCACTCAATTAGTCTTAATTTATGATATTCTTATATTGTTAACCTGCAATGGATTATTTGGAATATTAATATTATTCTTTGATTTAGAATCATTGCTATAGTTGAGACACAAATTTTATTAATAAATAACATAATTACCAAGTATCTTTATCATAAAATAAAATTGTTTTCAACATCCCGTATCCAAATACTAAAACACAGATCTACATGAAACTAATAGCTTAAACGTCCGGTACTGTTACTCCTTGATTATTGAGTTACCTTTCACTTATAGTGTAAGCATTCGTAAATAAAAGATCAGGCTTGATTGTCATCTATGTGAACATTTAAGAAGTATTATCACGCCCAGTTCAATACTGGATATTCCATATTACTAATTAGTAATATCAAATAATAACCTTCGGATTATATCATAATAAATTATAATACATATACATAAGCTAAAGTATCATATAAATTATTTCTTAGAATAAGAATAATAAAGTAATCAACACGGGTATCGTTTCCTCGGTGAGAGGTGAATGGTTAATATTCGTTCTTGTTGTTAATCGAGTTGATGTGATCGCGTGCTTGAATATTCAATGTTTTAGTTTTTTTTTGAATTCTAAACCTAAAAACGCAAAGGGAAAGCAATATAAAAGCACGCTAAACAATTTAAAACCCTAACGACATTTAAAAGTGATTAAAACTAATTAATTTCTAAAATGACTAACTTAATTAACTAAAAATGACAAATTAAAATTCTAAAAACTTAAATTTCAAATTTCTAAGCTAAAATGACATAAAATAATTTTTAAAAATAGAAAAATATTTTTTTGGGTTTTTATTATTTTTAAAACTAATTTTAAAGCTTTTTAACTTAAAAATTCAATTAAAAATATTAAATGAAAGCTAAAAATTATGAAAAAATTCAAAAAAAATACTAGAACTTATTACAAAGGTTTATAAAGAAAAACGGGATTCACAGCTTATCCCAATAAGCTGTGAAAATTCGAATAAGCAATTAAGCTAAAAACTAGAAACGACTTAAATAATAAATGAAACAAGGGTCTTATGAAAAAGACCCAAAGGCGCAGCGATAAAGGTGTTGTGTGTGTGAAGGGCAGGTCACAGGTTCGAATCCTGTGACTATGCCTTTTTATAAAACATTTGTTTTTTAATTTTCTTTTTGAAAAAGCTATAAAATAAGTAAAACTAAGCAACTTTAACAAAAGGACCTTTTAACAAAACTTATAAATAAGCAAGAAAAAGCTCAATTAAAATGACAGCTTACTTAAGAAGGAATGTTTGCTTATAACTAAACTGTTAGGCTTTTTTTTGACTCAATAAGCAAATAAAAACTTAGTAAGCTAAAACAGACCTAAAGCTAGTCCTAATAAGCACCAAGGATTCAAAATAAGCAAATAAAATGAGCTCAAAAGCACCAAAAACCTTTAAGACAGCAGACTACTCTTACTCTTACTCTAGATGTCTTCCACTGTGTGATGAAGGCCCCTATTTATAGTGAACGAGAGAAGCTTCTAGCCTTTCAGGAGCGTCTTCAACTTCCATCCTTAGCCCTTAGATTATAACAAACTCCAATCAATCCAATTGTTAGGAACACGAAAGTGTCGGTCACTTTCATAGATAACAGTCGTTAGCTCGTTATGTAATTTTTGGAAACTTACATAGGTAGTTAGACCAAGGCCCATGGATAAGCCCATCAAGCCAAGGCCCATCCACCCCTTGTAAGTATATAAACACCTTTCCATGCCTTGGAGAGGTGGTTGGTTGGTTGTATGTTTCATTTCACTTAATGCATTTCATGTTCTTTACTTTCTCTCACTAGAAAATACATCATTCCTTCCCACTTTCTCTCTCTAGTTCTTGTTGTTAAAGATTACTCATATTCTACAATTGGTATCAAGAGCCATGGAGTGGTGTGTTTAGATTTTGTGTTTATCTTTTGGTTCGTTTGTTTTACTCGCAAAAATCGTCCTTTACTTCATATTTTTCTTTGTTTTCGAAGCAATAGTGTACACTAAAGGATCATTTACTTTGGTAAATCTGATCTAGTATCTTTATGATATAGGTGTACAAGCTTAGAATCAAGAAAAATATCATTTTTGTTACATTTTTGTTTGAAAACCTTTACAAAGAACAAAATCTTAGTTTTAAATTTTTCGACTTAAAAACCTTAAAGTTTTCATTTTTCTTGTTCCTATAGGGTTAGAAACACTAGTTGTACAAGATTTTTTGCAAAAAACCCATCAAAAAGTGTCTTTTTATGTTTTTGAGTTTCATCTCTATTGGTATCGTGTCTGTTGGAGTCGAACAACTCGTGTCGAACAACTCGTGTCGAACAACTCGTGTCGAACAACTCGTGTCGAACAACTCGTGTCGAACAACTCGCCCTGTCGGAACAACTCGTGTCGACAACTGAGTCGATCAACTGTTGGCGAATAACTCGTGTTCGAACAAACTCGAGTAGAAACCAATTGTGTCGAACAACCGCGTGTTCGAACACTGTGTAGATTACTCGTGTGAAAATGAGGTCGAACAACTCGTGTACGAACCACCCCAAACCGAACAACTCAAGTTTTCTAATTATCCGGTTTATTTCTTTGACTCGTAAAATCCCGTGAAACATTAACTTGTTTTTTCCTGGTTTTGTCAAGAATTGTAAAATCCCGTATAGTTTCAAGAAATTAAAACACTTAAAAGACAACTTAATCAAACACAATTTTTTTCTACCACCGATCGGTCCAACAAGTAATCTCTTAACATACAAATTTCTCAATGACAACTTTGGCTGACAAAGCAATTCTTTTGGGTGCTGACAATCGTCCACCTATGTTATGTACGATTCTTAGAAAAGCATAATGGAGCTATACATGATTAATAGACAGCATGGAAAGACTGATCTTGAATCCCGTTAATAATGGTCCCTCATCTGGCATTCAATTAAGGATAATAGTGTGACAAGAACAAAGAAATATTATGAGTTATATGCACGGAAGCAACTTCAAGTTGGTTCGTGATATCAAGACAACTAATATCAATCTCCAAGGCTCACACCTGAGGTCCTATGCATTTGTTAGCAATCATTAAGTCGCCAAGGAACTTTGGGAGCGAATTCATCTTTTCATGCAAGGTACTTCCTTGAACAAAATTGGAATGAGAGTGTAAGCTTTATGATGAATTTGATAAGTTTGCGTATAAGAAGGGGAAACACTACGTGATTTTTACTTGAGATTTTCACTGCTACTCATTGACATGAACATCTACAATATGAAACTGGAACAATTTTAAGTGAACAACAAGTTTTTGAATACTCTTCCTCCTGAGATAGAGCAAAATTAATGACAGATGTCAAATGGTTTAGGATTGTACACAACTAACATTGGATGAGCTTCATGCGTACTTGGGACAACATGAATTTCATGCAAATCGAGGTTTGTCTTAATCCCATGAAGCAACTCAGATCTGATTGCCTTCTGGTTGCACCATTAGTATGACCCAGTCTCTTATCAAATCATCATAAAACTCATACAAAACACATCAATTTCAGCCACAGTTTCACTATAATCAGAATATCCATAGTCATGTGATCAAGTATGGATCACCTCATTAGTCTTAACAATACTCAACTTATCAATCATCAACACCTCTTTCAATCACTTATCCGTCCAATGATTATCAATCATCAGTTCACCACAATGTTTATTCTCCATCATCACGCATCCCTTAATTGGAATATGCTCCCTCAGTTAACCAACAACTTGAATTTTCCTAACCAGACTCGGGTCTAATTATTCTAGTGTTCTAGAGAGGTGATGATCCCATTGATGATATAAATCATGTGATGTCATTCTTGACTGCTGTTGTCACTTCTCGCTATCCTACTACTAATAACCAACTGAGGAATTCGTCAAACCCTACTCAACAAGCTATCATTAATGATGGGAGAGTGACCTTATAACCAATTCAGGGGAGACAAACCTCTTTTGTTGTGGGTACCATAAGGACCTATACTCCAGGAGCAAATGGAAGCAATTCTAGGAAACAAAGGACTATTATTTGTTACAACTGCAAAGGGGAAGGACACATGTCTAAACAGTGCACTAAACCAAAATGGAAAAGGGATGACTCATGGTTTAAGGATAAAGTGTTGCTGGTTCAAGCTCAGGAAAATGGTCAAATTCTACATGAGGAAGAGCTAGCATTTTTGGCAGATCCAGGAATTGCAGAAGGTCAAGCCACACAGACTGTCATTACTCACAATGCTGCTTATCAAGCTGATGATTTGGATGCATATGACTCTGATTGTGATGAACTCAACACTGCCAAAGTTGCTCTTATAGTGAATTTATCCCATTATGGTTCAGATGCTCTCGCTGAGGTACACAATCCTGATAATGTGGATAACAATATGATAAATCAAGCTGTGCAGGTAATGCCGTCTTCTGAACAGTCGAATGTTGTGAATTGTTTAGAGACTGAGATAACCAGGGATAGCAATATCATTCCTTATTCTCAGTATGTGATTGAATCACAACAGGCAGATGTTCAGAATTCTGATTCATCTACACAACAAGATGCACTGATATTATCTGTGATTAAACAACTAAAAATACAAGTAGTTAATTGTACCAAGATGAATTTGAACAATAAAAGTGTCAATGATACCTTAACTGCTAAGCTTGAAAGATATAAAGAACAAGTTAAAGTTTTAAAAGAAGCATAAAATGTTGATTTAAGGAGTAATGATAACGTTTCAGATTCATGTGCACAGTCTGTAAAGATTGATCATCTTAAACAAACTATTTCTGAACATTTGAAAGAAAAGGAATCTTTAATGCAAACAGTTATTCTTCTCAAAAATGATTTTAAGAAAGAAGAATATAGGAACATAGATAGAGAGATTGCCTTAGAAAATAGAATCAAACAGATAGATAATATTTTTTTAAAGAGATCAATCTGCACAAACTGTTCACATGTTGACGAAACCTCAATTTTTCTATGATCATACCACCAAACAAGCTCTAGGTTTTCAAAATCCTTTCTATCTAAAGAAAGCTCAGCAGTTGGAACCAAAGCTTTATGATGGTAATGTAATCAAGAATACGAGTGCAATTGTGATTCCTGACTCTAAAGAGACCCTAATGCTTGCTGAAGAGAGTCATTCAAAAACGCTTATAAAACAAAAAGATCCTATGATGTTAGAAAAGAAAGTTAACACTACACCAGTCGATTATGTTGTTCTTAACCAACTTTCTCAAGATTTTGAAACACGATTTGTTCCACAAACTGAATTATCTACTGAATAAGCCTTTTGGTCTCAGAATTCTATGAATTCTTAAGAACCCACTCTTTCTAGTAGACTCACCAAAGTTGAGGTTCCAAAAGAACTTCCTAAAGTCAGCATGGTTAATACGAGTTTGAAGAAACTTAAATACCATCTTGCTGGTTTTGACATGGTTGTAAAAGAAAGAACCACACCCACAGCTATCACTGAGGGCTCATGGGGGTTCAAACATACAAAAGCTTGTTTTAGGGATGAAATAATTCCATTTGTAAAAGCTCTAAAGGACTTATTTTATACATTCGATCAATATTTGATTGATGAACTTTCTGAGGTCCAAAATGTCTTCCATCAAATGGAACAGGCTATAGAACAACATCGTTTAGAGTCTAAAACATTTGAAGTGAAAATGAATCAAGTGTTGAACAAAAATGAACGACTCTTAGAACAAGTCGTTAACAAAGATATTGTGAACATAATTATGAATTCTTCTGTGGATATTGCTTCTGTGAATATGCATGAATGTGAAAAGTGTTTCAAACTTGAGACTGAGCTTCTTAACAAAAAGGATTTCGTTGAAAAAGAGATTTATGATAAATTGTTCAAAATTTTTATCACTCTTGAAAAATATTGCATCTCTTTAGAAGTTGATTCTCAAATTAATCAGGAAATTTTTCAAAGGGATAATTCTGTTTCAAATCAAAATGCTCCAAGTTTTGATCAATTGTTTGAATTAAATATTGAAAAGATCAGTCCCACAAAAATGACACGGTCATAAAGAAGTTGAAAGAACAAATTAATTCTCTAAGGAAAAATCCGTAGTTCAAAACACAATTTCATAGGGTTCAAGTCCCTCTATCCCCAAAAAGACCGTTTGACTCCCTAATTCTTTATTGTATCCTTTTGATTTATCTTGTTTTTTGTTAGTGGTTCAAAATTCCTTATCTTTCTCAACTTAATCAGGAAATTTTTCAAAGGGATAATTCTGTTTCAAATCAAAATGCTCCAAGTTTTGATCAATTGTTTGAATTAAATGAATTGAAAGCTCAGTCCCAAGAGAAAGACACGGTCATAAAGAAGTTGAAAGAGAGAATTAAATCTCTAAGTGGAAAAATGAATGAGGATAAGATTAAAAAGGACTTAGAAGAGATTGAAACTATAAATATTGAATTGGATCATAGGGTGTCAAAGCTTATTGCTGAGAATGAGCATTTGAAACAGACCTATAAGCAACTTTATGACTCGATTAAACCAGCACGTATTCGATCAAAAGAACAATGTGATGATTTAATTAATCAAGTCAATCTAAAGTCTGTGGAAATTTCTGATTTAAATGCTAGTCTTCAGGAAAAAGTTTTGGTAATTACAGCTCTCAAGGATGATTTAAGAAAACTTAAAGGAAAAGCTCTAGTTGATAATGATGTTACAAAACACCCTAGTGATCCAGAAATGCTTAAGATTGATGTGGAACCAATAACCCCTAAATTGTTAAATAAAAAGACAGCTCACTCTGCCTATATTAAGCACACTCAGGAAGAAGCTACAGTTCTTAGGGATCTAGTTGAACATGTTAAATCAAAATATCCACTAGATCAATCCTTAGAATCTGCCTGTAGGTATGCTAAACGAATTCAGGAGTTGCTTACAAACATCAGTAAAACCTGCCCTAGTATCAACAATGCTGATGGAAAATTAGTGGCTGTGACCCCAAAGAACAAGGACAAAAGAGTTAGATTCACTGAGCCCGTCACATCTTCAGGAAACACAAACACAAAAACCTCTTCTTCATCGAACTTAGTTTCTAACAAACCTATGTTGTCTTCTACAGGAGTAAAACCGTCTACTAGTGCTAGCGGATCACAGCCTTCAGGCAATACAAAGAAAGATAAGATTCAGCAAACACCAAGTAGTACTCAGAAGAATAAAGTAGAAGCCCACCCTAGGAAAGTTAAATCTAGTTTGAAAAATAAAGATTGTGTTGTTGAACCTAAAGGAACTGCTCATGTGCAGCATTCCAAGCTTAATGCGAATTCTGAACTTAAATGTGTTAAGTGTAATGGTTGCATGCTTTCTGATAATCATGATTTGTGTGTTCTTGATTTTATCAATAATGTGAATGCTCGTACTAAATCTAAATCTGTTAAGAAAAATTCAAAGAGAAAAGTTTGGAAACCAACAGGAAAGGTGTTTACAAATATTGGATATATTTGGAGACCTACTGGTCGGACCTTCACTATAGTAGGAAATGCGTGCCCTTTAACTAGGATTACCATAACTACTGAAGTGCCCCTTAAGAAACCAACTGCTCTAGATAATGAAACATCTAAACCTGTCATAACATTGGTTTACTCACGAAAACCTAGGAAATCTAAAACTAATGTTCCTGTTAGCAAATTTAAGATTCTTAAATCTGTATCTGCTAACAAAAAGGAACCCAGTCAATCTTGGGGATCCATAGTTTCTGATGTTCCATCTTCCTCTCGTAATGAATGTAGATCGTCCAAATTGTTCTTTGGTATTTGGACTCCGGCTGGTCTAAGCATATGACCGGAGATCGCTCTCAGCTCACCAATTTCGTCAATAAGTTTTTGGGTACAGTCAAATTCAGAAATGATCATGTGGAAAAGATATTGGGATATGGTGATTATCATATTAGGAATGTGATGATTTCAAGGGTTTACTACGTAGAAGGACTTAGACACAACTTATTCTCTGTTAGGCAATTTTTTGATTCGAACCTTGAAGTTGCTTTTCGTCAACACACCTGCTTCATTCGTAATCTAGAAGGTGTCGATCTATTGACCGGATCTCGAGGAAACAATATGTATACTCTGTCTCTTAGAGATATAATGGCATCCTCTCCTATATGTCTCTTGTCAAAGGCCTCAAAGACTAAGTCCTGGCTATGGCACCGACGTCTGTCTCATTTGAACTTTGGTGCAATCAACCATTTAGCTAGACATGGTCTTGTTCGAGGTCTCCCTAAGCTAAAATTTGAAAAGGACCATCTGTGTTCTGCTTGTACAATGGGGAAAAGCAAGAAGAAACCCCTACAAATCTAAATCTGAAGACACCAACCAAGAAAAACTATATCTTTTGCACATGGATCTTTGTGGACCAACGCTTGTCGCAAGTATTAATGGAAAGAAGTACATCCTCGTCATTGTCGATGACTACTCTCGATTTACATGGGTTAAGTGCTTAAGGTCAAAAGATGAAGCTCCAGTTTTCATAATCAAGTTTCTCAAGATGATCCAAGTGCGGCTTAAAGTACCTGTCCGACGCATCAGAACAGATAATGGAACTAAATTTGTTAATCAAACTTTGCATGAATATTATGAGAAGGTTGGAATCTCTCATGAAACATCTGTTGCTCGCTCTCCACAGCAAAATGGTGTCGTTGAAAGACGAAATCGTACTCTAATTGAAGCTGCCCGCACAATGTTGATTTATGCAAAAGCTCCGTTATTTTTATGGGCAGAAGTAGTTTCTACCGCATGTTACACCCAAAATCATTCCATCACACGTCTCCGTCACGGTAAAACACCATATGAGCTTTTACATGACAAACCTCTTGACTTATTGTTTTTCTATGTATTTGGTGCATACTGCTATCCAACAAATGATAGTGAGAACTTGGGAAAGTTACAACCGAAAGCTAATATTGGTATTTTCATTGGCTATGCACCCACAAAGAAAGCATTTCGAATTTACAATCGACATACCAGATGAATCATAGAGACAATTCATGTAGATTTTGATGAGCTGACTGCAATGGCTTCTGAATACAGCAATTCAACACCATTTGTACCACCTTTAAGAACTGATTAGGATATTTTGTTTCAACCGTTGTTTGATGAATTACTCACTCCTCCACCTAGTGTTGATTGCCCAGCCCTTGAAGTCATTTCTCTAATTACTAAAGAAGTTACTCCAGAACCCGTTGTATCAACCGGTTAACCTTCCTTAACAACAATTTACCAAGATGCGCCATCACCTAGTAACTCACAAACAACACCCGAAACTCAATCTCCTGTCATTCCTAACGATGTTGAAGAAGACAATCATGACTTAAATGTTGTACACATGAATAACGATTCGTTCTTTGGTATTCCAATTCCAGAAAATGATTCTCAAACATCTTCTTCAGATGTTATTCCTACTGTTGTGCATACTGCTACTCCTAACTCAGAACACGTTACCAAATAGACCAAGGATCATCCTTTAGACAACATCATCGGTGAACTCGAAAGGACCAAGTTTCCAACAAGACTCCACTGTCATGAACAGCTTATTTTGTTACTCATTCCTTTCTCTCATCAGGTTTGAACCAAAGAACTTATAAAGACGCATTAAACTCAATCATGTTTGATTGAACAATGCAATGATGATCTGAATGAAATTAGGATCGACTTGATGTCTGGAAACTCATTCCACGTCCAATAAATTAATAGGTTATTACTTTAGAAATGAATGCTACAAGGTGAAACATGATGAATTGAGAGGACTTCTAAAGAACAATGCTCGAGTTGCTATGTTTTATCGTCAAGAAGAGGGAATTGATTTTGAGGAATCCTTTGCTCTAGTGGCTAGACTTGATGCTATTCGAATTTTCCTCGCATATGTTGCCCACATGAATATGGTTGTCTACCAAATGGATGTAAAGACGACATTCTTGAACGGCATTCTGTGCAAAGAAGTTTATGTCAGCCAATCGGACGGGTTTGTGGATTCAAGAACAATCCGAAAATGTTAATAAGCTTAAGAGATTCTTTATTGGGTTAGAAACAAATCCTCGCACTGTTATGATATGTTGTCGAAAGATTTCTACTTTCATAGTAAATCTCTAAGGAACCGAGGTTTCCTACATTATTCATAAGAAGACAAGGCAAAGATCTCTCCTGGAATAAATCACTTTGATGATATAATCTTTGCGTCTACTACACCTGAATTATGTGACCAATTTTCCAAAATAATGTGTGTCTTATTTAAGATATTCGATGATGTTCCAAGAAATCATTTTTTCTTAGACAGGGGGGGGGGGGGGGGGGGGGACTACTAATTTCACAAAGTCCTAGAGGCATCTTTATAAACCAGTCTAAATATGCTCTCGAATCTTTGAAAAAATACGGTATGGAATCTAGTGACCCCGTGGATACTCCCATGGTGGAGAAATCCAAACTAGATGAAGATACACAAGGGAAAGCCGTAGATCCTACACACTATCGTGGAATGATTGGCACCCTTATGTATCTTACAGCCAGTAGACCGGACCTAACATTTGTTGTATGCATGTGTGCCCGGTATCAGGCAAAGCCTACCGAAAAGCACCTCCATGCTGTAAAAAGAATCTTTAAATACCTAAGAGGTACCGTAAATCGGGGACTCTGGTATCCAAAGGATTCTTCTATTGCTCTAACAGCTTATGCAGACGCTGATCACGCGGGTTGCCAAGATACTAGACGAAGTACATCTGGAAGTATGCAATTATTGGGAGACAGACTTGTTAGCTGGTCATCAAAAAGGCAGAAAAGTGCTGCGATATTGAGTACGAAAGCTGAATATATTGCTATGTCTGGATGTTGTGCTCAAATCCTTTGGATGAGATTACAGCTTACCGACTATGGCCTTGGATTCAATAAAATTCCAATGTACTATGATAACAAAAGTGCTATTTCCTTATGCTGCAACAACGTTCAACATTCTCGATCAAAGCATATAGACATCAGATTCCACTTCATAAAAGAGCAAATTGAGAATGGAGTAGTAGAGCTTTACTTTGTCAACACGGAGTATCAACTATCGAACATCTTCACTAAATCCCTATGCAGAGAAAGAATTGAATTTCTTTTCAACAAGTTGGGAATGCGAAGTTTTACGCCGGAAACTCTAAAACAATTGGCAGATGAAGCTGAAGAATAGTGGTGGCACTTATTCAAATATCTTGTATCATATGTATATATATATATTAAAAACCATAAAAACCAAAAAGAATTTTCATTTTATAAAAACTTTTATAAAAACAAAATACAAAATTAAAAAATATGAAAAAAATTCAAAAAGAGGTAATAATGGCATGTCTTCTGAAAATCGATAACATTTACGGTCTTAGAAATGTCATTCAATAATGATACGAGGCTGTAAATGAAGTTCGAGCAGAAGTTCTAAATGTTTTCAAAACATGCCAAAAATAGCTTGCTATTATTTCAGATAGCAACTCGGTCATCATCTTAAAGGCAAGTATTTCAAA
>BQNB010059218.1:8756-37424 GCA_026074375.1 Tanacetum coccineum | reverse complement strand
ATGGCGAATCTCAATGTGTTTTGTTCGTGAGTATTGAACGAGATTCTTACTTAAGTCTATAGCCCCTTTGTTATCACACATTAACGCCATAGTCTATGAGAGCTTGTTTCATCCATAGAGCTTGTTGACATGCCTTTCCGACGTTTACATATTCCGCTTCGGTTGTGGAGATGGCAAGAGCGGTTTGGTTTTTCAAAAACCAAGATGTTAGGCAACATCCTATAAACGTGCAAACACTACTAGTGCTCTTGCGATCTACGTAATCTCCCGCATGATCCGAATCCGCATACACTATTGTTTTTACGCCGGATCCCTTAGGATAGTGATGTGTGCTAAAAAACACATCATTTATACCCCGTAAAACACTATTAATCAGACTAAAAATATTAAATATGCTCAATTATATTGCAAATATGTTTGTTTGGTATTTTTATGTCTTGTAGGTAAAACGGATTCATAACTAAGTAAAAACGGGTATTTTCGGTTTCGTCTCGATCAAAGAGTGATTATTATTCAATATCAAGATGAAGTCGTAAAAATTCCCCGAGCATGCCATTGGAAAGAGCGTGAGATTACGAGTCTGACGGTGTCCTCGGATTTTATTAGGCCAACCTGTAACCCACTTAACGGGCCGGACCAACCCAAATGACAAAAGCCCATTTAAAACCCAACACAAAATAATAAAATCTATATATGTCTTTCTTAAGGGTGACGTAACCACATGTGCTTCCCAAGTTAATTCACTCAATATCACGAGACCTAGCACTAACTTAATATGGACGAATGGGTGCAAGCCGTGTGGCCATGGTTGTTAAAATTCAGTTTTGTGAAAGAACGAGGAGTATGGTATCAATTGGAGGTGTGCGTTTATTTAACGCAAAAGGGATGGACACGTGGCTTATATCCATTGGAAGATTCAGCTGCTCTGACGCATTTTGATACGAGGTGGCAAGATCCAAGCCAATGATTGGCTATTAATTGGTGTTTGTAGTCATCAATATTTACAAAAGAAGCCCCTTCTCTTGGCTATAAAATTAAACCGCTCCCCTCATTTTCATATTATTAGGATTTAGATTTAAATTTACACATCTTAGTTTTATCTTATTAGTTAGGAGTAGGTTTAGTTTATTGCTTATTGTAAAGCTTATTCAGTAGCTTATTTCAGATATTGTAACAAATATTGGTGATGCTTATTGAAGATCTTGTTTCGTAGCTTATCAATGTGCTTAATTCCTTTTAATCTCTTTTCTTTTCTAGCTTTTCACAAATAAGCTCTATTCTTAAGCTTATTTTCTGAGTTTTTATCCCACCTTATTCTAAATTAAGTGTGAGATCGAAGAAGCTTTTCATAAGCTTGTTTGTTTCATATACTTAATCCAAATAAGTAACCGGATACAAGCTTAAATAATAAGCTAGGATTTAGCTTGTTTCTGATTTAAATGCTTTAATGGTTCCAAAAGTTTTTTTATTCTAATTTAAATAAGTTTCATAATAGCTTATTAGTTTTTACGGTTCGTATTAGTATTTCGTTTAGCTTATTCGGTTTATAAAAGCTTTTCGGTTTAGCTTAATTGTGCTTTTGGTTGCGAACAAGGTTGATAAATGCTTAATACATTTTCATGCTAGCTTATTGATTAGTGGTGCTTATTGTAGCTACTGTAGCTTATCTAGTTTTGATCTCGATTGTTCATGTTCGTGCTTAATAGTTTAAATCTCGTTCTAAAATGCTTAATCTCGTGCTTTGTTTTAAATAAGTTGTGTAAGTATTTGCTTGTCATTTTTTTGGCTTATCCAGTTCTTGCTTTGGCTTAATAAAGTTGTGTTTCGGGGTTTTTTCGGTTTCGGATTGAGCGGTTCGGCTCGGTTCGTCGGTTTCACGATTTTTTTGAACACCCCTAGTTGTACTTATTGAATGTATCTGAAGACGTTTTGTTCATTGTTCATTTGTTAGGCTTTTATTCTCATTCATTTGGGCATGCGTCTTTAATAAGTTGGGCTGTGTTTGGCAAGTGTAATATTCGTTGGGCCAAGTTTGTAGTTAACTGTAGTTGAAATTTACTAGTAATTGTTATAACTTATAACTTTGTTTCATAACAATTTATGTTTTGTGACGTTTTTGGTACCGATCAACTCATGAGGCGCGGAGCTTAAGGGTTTATTTAGCTAGACCGAATTTGATTATTTGCTTTAGTTAAATAAATTGGGTAGTATTCGCTTATTTGCGGCTCTTCAATCCGGTTCTATTTTCTATCATTTTTTAATTAATTAGTGTAGTTTAGTATAAAATGTTTAGCTTTGTTTATTTGTTCATTATGCATAGTGAGTAGTTAATTAGTGCTTGTTAAGTGATTTTGTGAATTGAGAATTAAACGTAGATTTGAAAAAGGGTTTAATTAATTAATAATCTTCGATTATTTAGATTTATAGTTTGAATGTTTCGAAGGGCAAAAGCCGGAGAAATAGTCAAACTATACATCTAGTAATTAATATCTTTTTGAGAGATTTTTGTCAAAATAAACCAACGTTGTGAGATAATTATCTTTTCTAAAGAAATTAATTCGTTAATAGACCTTAATTCACATTTGATGAACTTTTCACGTCACTTAGCAAGCATTTCGTCTTATAAATCTTTAAGTTCATTTTAGCTTAATTCTTGTAGTTTAATTGGTTAGTATAATTCTAGTATTAATATTAGTATAATTTTTAGTATTAAATATAGTTGTCTAAAAAGTAGTTTAATTTCTAAAACCAAAAAATCTTTTTTAAAAGACAATCAAGTATTTTTCTTCAAAACATTAACATGGATTCAATTCATCTCTCGTCGTGGAAACGACACTCGGAAGATAGACTATTACTTTTCCTAAAGTAAATTTCTTATCTAACGGGAAATACTATATATTATTACGACACGCGTTTGACGATTATCAAACTTATAAAAATCTTATTGAGACATTTTATCAAACATCTTGTGTGCAGCTTTTCAAACCATGATTTATGTCTATTTGTTTGTCGATATTTTTCCAGGTCTAGAACGAAACTCGAATCTAACATATTTAGATCGATAAAAACACAAAGACTAAACAAAATATTCAAAATACGATCAATACACATCATATACATGAAAAACGAAGATCGATACACCATATTAATCAATGGCAACTAAAAAGAACAATTAAAAAAACTTACTTTCAAAGTTTATGATGAATCTGACTACATCGCGACTGGGGAATGGTTGTCAAGGGTGGTGAAAGCGGTGTTGAACGGGTTGAATTAACGGTGGTGAAGTCTTCGTATAACAACGGTGAAGGTGGAGAGCGGTGGTGATTGTAGATGTGAAAGTACAGTGGTTAAAAAACTACGATGATGAAAGGTTTGTATAAAGGTAAATGCGAAATGACGAAAATACCCATCTGGTTATAATTCTAGGGGCGGGGTTGGAGGGACAGGTGGCAGCGTATGGTTCCTTCCAACCCTTTTTATTATAACTTCTTTTTTATTTTACCCCAACTCTATATATATATATATATATATATATATGGCATTCTTTGATGATTATGTGGCATTTATGTTGCATGAGGTGGCATTGTTGTATCCTGTTATATATAATGTATATGATATATATATATATATATATATATATATATATATATATAAACTATATTTATTACATATTTACTTAAAACCCTTATTAAATAAATACACTAAACGTAAAATAAAAACACTTACACTATTTAATATTATTTTTCCTAAATTATTTTTTTATTAATTACCTCGTAAATAAATTATCAAACCTCAACATTCTAATTAAATTTTCAACTCGAAATTAACAATTCACACTTCATTAATTTTACCGACGATAAAATAATGAAAATCACTATACTAACTTAATAAATTATTATATCTCGACTTACTAAATAATCTCATCCCGAAATTAACGATACACGATACGCTAATTTCACAAATGCCAAAATATCCAAACGCGCTAAATTTCAAAATCCCCATCAATACGAAATGAGATGATTAAATCATTCATTTTTACGATCTCAAACTCATTTAGCAACACATATACCATAAAAAAATATAACACCAAAACGACTTACGCACATAAATAAAAACACATAAAGCTATGCAAGTTAACTCTAACGGTTAAACTAACCTCGCTAAATTACTATTGTCACAACTTGTTTCTCGTTTGTCTTCGAGTACTATGTAAATAATAATAAATAATAATAAAAGTTATTTGTTTATGTTGTAAAAAAACCAAAAATAAAAATAAAAAAATCACAAGTGATTTTACAAACCACGTGTGATTTTTCTGTGCGAAAATTCCAGTTTTAAAAAATCGTCGAAAATATATCAAAGTGCCCGTCTACCGAAAGATAAAAATGTTCTTGTCGCGATGATGTATTTTTCGTATTTTGACGATTTACCGTTTGCAAGATATGTTATTTTTTTTTAAAAAGTGAAAAATGGTTTTTTTGTTCTATTTGATGAAAAATAGACAGCTAGGACGTATTTCCTTGTTTTTTAAGATGATATTGTTCTTTCGTGGTCTCACATCTCCGTTTACTAAAAAATTATCAATGATTAAAGACTTGCATGCACAACTTTCAAGTTGATGGACTAGTTACTTCCCAAGATACGAGATATTCGATGAACGTTGTCAAAATGTCAAAATCGTCCACATACGTGTGTGATAAGATACAAGTGATTTAAAGAAAAATAGCTTTTTGGTTCAACTTAACAAGTTATTGACTTTCTTTTGTTATTAGTGAGTGGTAAACAACTCTTTCAGAATGTACGGTATCACAACAAAAAAAAAGATGATGAAACAAAACTCTTTGCTTCTATGCCGGTTTCCACGAAACTGCAAAATTTTAAAATTTTCGTTGCATGTTTTAGAAACGGCCCCATGGTTACATAGCCATCACTAATTCTATGTGTTTTAAACACCACATACAAATGTTGCCAGAAGTAGATGAAAAATTTGGCCCACATTAATAAACAATTAAACTTGATTGAAAAAAAAGTAGGCATGAGTTGGACCTTGTCTTTTTGTATTTTTTTTTTTAACAAATGTCTTTTTGTATTATTCTATATCGGACAAAGATCCAAGATTTGACCGTAAGTGGCCTACTTTATTATTCTTGTTAGGAGAAATGTTATGCCTAGTCATGTGTTAATCATTCATGTAATTTAAAATAAAAAGAACACACACAAAAGAAAATAACTATTCCTTAAACTGTAAATGTAGATAGATGAAGATCGAGCGAAAGCTACAAAACATAGATTAATTTTTAAAAGCTACTAGTAATACCTATTATACTTATAATCAAAGCTCATTTGATACGACTTTGATACGACGTCGTATCAAAATGGGCTGATAGTTGGGCTTCCAACTTGGGCAGGCCCATTTGGTTTTTTTTTTTTTTCTTTAGGCAATGTAAAAAAAAATCGCTCGGCACAAAATAGAAAAAAATATTATAAAAGTATTGACTTATTCAGATAAAAAAATACCCGCGACATGAGACCCAACACATAAGCCCATATAAAAAAACAAACTATTAAACATGAGACTGAAAAAATAAATCCGTACAAATAAAAGAAAAAAAAAATTAACACAAAAGACATGAGACCCAACACATAAGCCCATATAAAAAAACAAACTATTAAACATGAGACCGAAAAAATAAACCCGTACAAATAAAAATTAAAAATAAAAATATAAAACACTAAAAATAAAAACCCGCAATATCAGATAAAAAAGATACTCGCGACTTGAGGCCCAACACATAACCCATATAAAAAAAACTATTAAACATGAGACCAGAAAAAATAAACCCGTTCAAAAAAAAAAATAGTACGCATTTTTATATAAAAAACTTTATTTATCAAATATATATAACATATATCTACCTAATTCACGTTAAATCAGATAAAAAATACCCGCGCTAAAGATGTTCGCATTGCGAAACAAAAACGACCCAATACGCAATGCTTCCTGATATACGCACTATTTTATAAAAAAAAAAAAAATTTTTTGTTTTTGAAGTTATAATAATATAAAAAAAATTACAAAACGTACCCTCGGCTTATAACTATTTACGTTTTTTTTTAAATATAACACATATCTATCGAGTCATTCCGAACAAAAAAATACCCACGGAAAGATCTTCGAATTGCGATCAAAACGAGTCCAATATTGCAAAAAAAAATCAAATTATTAAACATGACACCGAAAAAATAAACCCGCGCAAAATTAAACAAATATTATAAAATAAATTAATGCGGCCCACACAACAACCGAAAACTTTTTACTTAATCACATGACATAACATATATCTACCTATTCATTCAGATAAAAAATGCCCGCGTAAAAGATCTTCAGCATTTGCGAAACAACACCGAGTCCAAATATTGCAATGCGTTCCTGATATTACAGCACGATTTTATAAAAAATGTTGAAGTTTAATATAAATAGAAAAAAAATAATTACAAAACGTACCCTCGGCTTCTAACTATTTACGTTTTTTTATATATAACACATATCTATCGAGTCATTCCGACCAATATTGCAAAAAAAATCAAGATATTAAACACGAGACCGAAAAAATAAACCCGCGCAAAATTAAAAAATAAAAAATAAAAAATTAAAATTAAAATTAATGGCCGGCAACAATACGCGAAAAATTAACGCCCCGCAGCAACGCGCGGGTAATTTTGCTTGTTGATCTTAAAAGATCATAAAAATTATTTTTCTGAAAGGGATAAAGCTATAGAATACCAACGAACTTTTCAAAATTTATCGATTTGATACGTGTACTTAAAAAATTATCGATTTGGTACGTGTACTTTCATAAAGTGTTCTCATTTGCACATTTTGATGATGTGCCATACGTGATAGGCTGACACGTGGCACATCAATAACGTGACACATCATCAAAATGTGCAAATGAGAACACTTTATGTAAGTACACATATCAAATCGATAATTTTTGAAGTACACGTACCAAATCGATAAATTTTGAAAAGTTCGTTGGTATTCTACGGCTTTATCCATTTCTGAAATCTTTGATAATCTCTTTCTGACAAACAGAATTTATCTTTTGAATAACTTATTTTTTCAAATTATAAGCTACTTATCTTTAAAGTCGATTTTGAAAAGGCATTTGATTCAGTAAGTTGGAAGTATCTTGATTTCATCCTCGGGCACCTCGGTTTTGAAGATACATGGCGTTTATGGATCCATGCGTGTCTTTGTTCGGCACGTACTTCCATTTTAGTTAATGGCAGCCCTACTGCTGAGTTTTCCCTTAAACAAGGGATTCGTCAAGGCGACCCCCTATCCCCGTTCCTCTTCATCCTAGTAATGGAGGGTCTTCACATTGCCCTTAACGATGCTAACATGTCCCGGTTAATTAAAGGAGCTTTAGTTGGCTCGTCTAACTTCAAATTTTCTCACTTTTTTAATGCGGACGACGTTATCATCTTAACGGACTGGAGTTCTCATGATATGAAAAACATTCTTAGAATCTTGAATGTTTTTTATTTGGCTTCGGGTCTCAAAATTAACATTCAAAAGTCTAACGTTTTTGGCATTGGTGTTACAAATTCAGATTTATCATCTATGGCACGTCTTACTGGATGTTTAGAGGGCGCGTTTCCTTTCACTTATCTTGGCCTCCCAATCGGATCAAATACGAACTTAATATCTTCTTGGAGCATGATTATAGACCGATTCAAATCAAAGCTCTCTTCATAGAAAGCTAATCTTCTATCAATCGGAGGTCGTTTGACTCTAATTAAATTCGTATTGGGAAGCTTAGGAATTTATTACATGTCGCTGTTTAAAGTTCTGGAGCTTGTTCTTAAAGCTTTAGAGCGCCTTAGAGCCGAGTTTTTCTGGGGGAGTGACAGTTCTAGCAAAAAACTAGCTTGGATAAATTGGAATCAAGTGCTAGCTTCCTTGGAACGTGGTGGCCTTGGTGTTGAAAGTCTTAAATCTTTTAACCTCGCCTTGCTCCTCAAATGGCGTTGGAGGTTAGTATCTAATCCAAATGCTTTATGGGTTTCAATTATTAAAGCCATCCAAGGAGGGGATGTTGGCTTAGGTACCTCGGGGTGTTTTACGAATGGTGTTTGGGCTGCCATTATCGGTTCAATAAACACTCTCCACTCCAACGAAATTCCCCCAAAAGAAACATTATGCATAAAGTTGGCAACGGAACCCAAATTAAGTTTTGGAAAGACTCATGGATCGGTGAAGAACCTCTAAATATTCGCTACAATCGTCTCTTCAGGTTGGACTTTGTAACACCCCCATTTTCACACTGCGCAGCGGAATACACAATGGGTGTTACTTCAAAGCACAATACACCAAGATATAGAAAACGACTCAAAAGAGACGTTTACAAAACATGTGTTCCATTATTTTAATATCAGAGTAAATGCGTTTAGTCCCACAGAAATCGTAACCAAATCCATCACAACATTTGAAAAGTAATTGTTTCAAATTTAAGACAATGTTTTATGAAAACAAGGAACACATTAGCAAGCTTCTACACAAGCGACCACACGCACAAGACCTCCACTCCATCGTTGTCATCATCCTTGGTTACCTGTGATAAAACATGCTAAAAACATCAACAAAATTTGTTGAGTGAATCCACAGAGTTTATAAACAATGAGTATAAAACTTTAAACACATATATAGTTCTCGGGAAAAGCATTGCAACGAATACAATGTATCAAATTCATTTCACGCATTAAGCTCATGACACTGATACCTTAACATTACATATATCTTTTCATATGTCTTAAAACATGCCCTAAAACAAGGTATTATTGCCATATACCTACTCGTCTCAATACAAAACGTCCGTTTGACAGGGTGTTCACTGTCGGATCCATACCCCAGACGGGGTTGTCAAACCCAATAGATCTATTTAATGCACAAGCGTTTACCTCATCGGGTAATTAACGGTTTATGATATTAGAGACTTTGTCAATCGCTACTCATGCGGAAATATCACATAATCGGGTCCAGCATACCATAAAATCATATGTGTTCGTTTTTCAAAAACAAGCATGTATCTCCCTCGCGGGTTTATAAAACATCAAAAGATTTAAAAATGCGAGGCTATGAACTCACCTTAATCAAAAGCATCCAATCAAACAACTTAACACGAGCAAACAACTTCACGTCTCAACCGCAACCTATATAATATATATAGCGGTACATGACTACGAGAACATATATCATAAACTCATAACTAGCATATATATAATTATATACCACTATCTTTAAGTGCGACGCAAAATATTTATTTCGACGCACCAACAATGTTGTACCATTGAAAAGTTTCCATTTTTAGAAAGTTGCTGAAAGTAAGGATAATATAAATCCAAAATAATATTTCGTTATTATTTTACTAATTTGTCCAATCTCTTGACATAGCAAGACCATACTCAAATGTTTACACAAGTTTGACTTTTAAAAGTCAATTTTTGTAGTTGACTTTCCTATAAAATTTTCCAAACTTAATTTGGCCGTAAAATTTTCGTTTTTAAGAGTTACAAGACCCACTTTATATAAAAACGAACCTAAGAACATACTATATCATTTTCCAAAGCCTAAAATAGATCTCAAAAATTTCTCGACACGCCACGCGGCTGTCAAACTTTCTGCTCAAAAATGCACGTTACGAAACCCATTAAAACATCGTTTTTCACACTCAACGACATCAAAAATACACCTAGCTATCCTATCTCCGTCTGCTAGACTCATCAAACTCGAGTTCAACTCACAAATATTTATTTGACACACTCGCACTTGGATCTCTAGCAATAATCATATGCATGCAATAATTAAAACAAAACCTCTAAATCTATACAAATCCACCCCTAAAAACCACCTCCTCCCAACTTACACCCCCAAATTACTTCAACCCAAAATTGACTCCCACTTCTACCACCCCCCCCCCCCTCTACCCCAAAAACCAACCCCACCCCTCACCCCCCCCAATAACACCCCCCAAAGACCCAACAAAACCCACCCCCAAACCCCCCAACACCCTCCAACCCCTTGTGTGTGTGTGTGTGTGTGTTGTGTGTTTCTAAAATATCAACTATTTAAAGAGAGAGAGAGATGAGAGAGAGAGATACTACCCTCTCCCTCCACAGAGGACCTATTCGCATATAATTGTGAGATAGAGTGAGATAATCCACAACTTCTCGCACGGCGCAAATTATTATTTATTATTATAATTATTATCTCCCCCCTCTTCTCCCCCCCTTAATTCCATTCTCGTCGACGCTCGCTCTAAGAGATAATGTGTGTTGTGATCTCTCTCTCTCTCTCTCACTCAAATTAATACACTCAGCTCTCGTCTATCCAAAACAAAGTGTGTGTTAAAAGTTTCCAAATAAACTTATTTTATCATGTGTCTATATAGATCACCTATGTTTTTTTATATATTTGAATCTAACAATCTCTCTACTCTACTCTCTCGCACACACAAATACTCTCTAAAAAACCAACCCACCCCCACAACACACTCAATATATCACGATCTTATAATAAGTCACCCCCCCTCCCCCCCCTTTACACACAAAAACAAAACTACCCAACACCCATCTACTTGTGTGTGTGTGTGTGATCCCGCACTCATACCTAACCTACAATAAACAATCCAAAATCCCCCCAAAAAAAACCCCCTATTTACCTCCCAAAAACCCACACCCCCCCACCAAACCACTTCAACATTTTCCCCCAAATACAATAACCCAAAATATCACCAGCTCTCAGACACTCTCCAAAAACACTTCACTACCACTCCCTCTAATGTGTGTGTGTGTTAACATAGAACCAAACACAAAATAACTAACACCACACTCCTACGTGTGTGTGTGTGCAACACGCATTCAAGCACCCCCCGGCTCTTCATATTGACTGAAAACACGCTGCTTCCTCGCTTCTACTATGAAATCCTTGTATGTGTGTGTGTGTGTTTGAAGATAGCTCACTCTCAGCTGTGTGTGTGTGTGTGTGTGACTACAAGCGCGCGCGCGCACTCTCGCTCACACGCATCTCTCGCTCGCGCGCTCGCAGCCTCTATAGAGTATGAGATAGTAGATAGAGATCTCATGATCTTCAATTCCCAATCTCTCCAGCTACAGACAGTTTCTTGTGTGGTGATGTTCGGTACGCAGTGTACGTAGGTATATAGAGAGAGAGAGATCGCACATCACTACGCTCTACTCTGGCACTCTCTCCCATAAAGTGCAGATTATCATCAAGTTGAATCACGTCAAGAAGGATGATAAAGATTTTCATCCGCTATATCTCACATCTAACTTCCGAGATTAAAATCATGAAACGTGCTAGATCCTTGCAATTTGAAGTTATGAGTAGTTCAACGGTGTATACCCACCGGACCAATCTTGCTATAAAATCTTGCATGTGTTCAAGCTCCCTGCTCCCCCTTCCCCTCTATATGTGGTGGTACTCGCTTAGCGCGCGCTGGCGCTAGCTCTCTCTCTCTACGCTTCCAAGTAGATTCTAGGACATATATCGCCATCTCAACCCTTGTGCACTTCTACCAACCATATTCCCGAGATCTGTGTGGTGTGTGGTGGTGTGTGTCTCACCCTCTCAGCCATCGAGAGGAGATCGCTTTTCTGGCGGCTCGTTATATGCGTCAACAAGCTATGGTTCTTAATTTTGCACAATCCGTTCTCCATCATTTCCTGTATTAATCTCGAAGGGTGAGTTGGCTATCCTCCCAACCACTCCAAGGGAGGCAGACGAGGGGCGAGATGTTAGTGTATGTAGTGTTGTGTATCGGTGGGGGGTTAACTAGAAGTTCTATATTTTTATCTACTCAGCTCGCACACGACTCCTACTCGCGGTCGACGCGCTCAGCGCGCGCATCAGCGGCGCTCACGCGGCAGCGCGTAGAGGTAGCTATTATTGTTTAAGGTGGTAGAGAGATGTTTGTGGTTGCAGATCGGCGCGCTATTAGGAAGAGGTCTGAGATGTGTGTGCGATGACTTCCAAAGTCAATCACACAAGCACGCAACATATCTTTGAGCGTTTGTATAGTCCTATCGCTTTGACCATCCATTTTAGCGTGAGAAGCGGTGCTCATATCCAAATTCGTCCCTAACACCTTTATTGTCATTTACATGACCGAGAAACTGTACCAAATCTAGCCAAAAGTCACACTTTGAAAACTTGGCATGTAGTTGCTCCTTCTTAAGTAGCTCCAAGATAATATTCAGGTGCTCTCCATGCTCTTCTTTGTCTTTGGAATAAATCAGAATGTCATCAATGAACACAATCACGAACTTATCAAGATATGGCTTGCATACTCGATTCATTAAGTCCATGAACACAGCATGCGCATTTGTCAGTCCAAACGGCATCACTTGAAACTCGAAGTGACCATACCGAGTCCTAAATGCAGTAATTGGAATGTCCCCCTCTTTAATACGAAGCTGGTGGTAACCTGATCACAAATCGATTTTTAAGTACACGCTCGAACCTTGAGGTTGATCAAACAAATCGTCAATTCTCGGAAGAGGATAACGATTCTTGACCGTCAGCTTGTTCAGTTCGCGATAATCAATGCACATCCGAAAGGATCCATCCTTCTTCTTTACAAACAACACTAGAGCTCCCCACGGCGATGAACTCGGGCGTAAATCCTTTCTCCAATAGTTCCTGTAGTTGAACCGACGGTTCTTTCATCTCGGACGGTGCCAGACGATACGGTGCCCGTGCAACAGGTGCAGCCCCGGGTACCAAATCGATTCTAAACTCCACTTGCCTAGCTCGATCAGCAGCCAAAGCCTCATTAACTCTTGAAGTGATCATTTGCTCAATGACAGCTTGAGTCAAAGGTCTCGATTTTGGTGGCATGATTATGTCACGACACAAAAGAAAACCTTGATAAGCATTCATACCATGATATACTCTGTAGAAACTAGAATGGGGGGTTGAATAGTTTTACCGGTTAATTTGCGTTTTAAAAATTTGCTTATGAATTCGAGATGTATGTCAATCAACCAACAATATGAATCACAACAAAACTATCTAATAATGCAAGTAATAAGTAAAGAGATAAAGAAAGAAACGATCAAACCAAGACACCGAGATTTATAGTGGTTCGGCAACGAAGCACCTCTTCGTTCCTACTCCACTCCCCGAGCACTCCACTCGAGATTTCACTATGTCAACAAGCTCCCTTTAGGCGGAGAAAACCGTTTACACGTCGCTTACTTTCTTTTCCGACACTAAGCTAGATGTCGAGTCCTAATCTTAGCTAGAACCAATCTAAGACTTCACTAAGTCTTCAAACACTCACAAGATCTACACTCTTGGATTGACACACAATCCAAATCACACCAATATACAATCTACACACTTGGATCTACACTTGATCCAATTAATACAACAACACAAAATAAATCTAATGAATGTTTGTGATCTTGAAGAAGAGAAGAAAGAAAGATCACTTGATAACAATTCGTATGTAGAAGAATACGAATGTTCTTCTCTTGCACTTGATTAGAAGGTGAAGAAGGGAGGAAGAAAGAATTAATCACTTGAAACAAAATCAAGGTATGTTAGTGATCAAGATATGTGTTTTAGAAAGAAAGGAAGAAGAGAGAAAACTAGATCTGATAGAATTTTTGGCAAGAGGAAGTCTGATTTTGAAATGGGTGGCCCAGTATTTATAGGGGACAAAAAAGTAGCCGTTGCTGGTGGCGGTCCCGGCGGCCCCTTATATATAAGGGGGCCGCCACTAGACTCCGCTCCCTTTTTTGTCCTTTTGTGGTGAAGGTTGTATCTGTTATGGAACCTTCCATTTTGGGGGGAAAATTTGAAATTCAAATTTTATGTTTTTAATAAAACATTTCTTTTAATTAATAAATAATTTGTTTTTATATTTTTATAAAAACATTTTTGTGGAAGTATAAGATTTAAGAAAAAATTATTTTCTTGATCACTAATCATGTTTAATGATTTGTTTATTCATACCTTAAGTGATTAATCATAAAAATATAATTTTATGATTAGTAATTTATAAACGTTTAATTTTATCGTAAACGTTTTCACATTTTGTTATTAACAAACATTGAGAGGTTGAAAATATAAATAACGTTTTTGGACATTATTTGTATTAACAGTATTAATTCAAATAACAAAGTTTTACAACAATGTAACTGTAAGAAATTTTATTGTGTTACATATATACGTATATCGATTAAATAACACATATTTATTAAAATCACATGTGTAGGAATTGATAGTGACTATCATGAAATCATTTTTGCACTCGAGGTAGTTCTAGCAGAGCTGATAGCCAGTCAACCATCGCTTGCACGTGATACGAAGGAACCAATCAAGCTCAATACACTGATTTCAGTGGTAACTCCTCAAGTTGATAATAGTTCTCATAACAAACAGTATTCAAAAATAGAAGTGGAACTTGTAAACTATTCAACCCCCCCTTCTAGTTTCCACAATTGGTATCAGAAGCCAAGGTCACTCAAGTTTTTTAAAATATAATGTATTTTAAAGCTTGGATCGATCTATGGATTTTGACAAATATCTAGAAGGGCAATCCATGCAAAGACCACCACTTTTTAAAAGTGATAGTTTTATTTATTGAAAAAATAGTTCGAGACATATGTTAAATCAAAAGATCTAGATCTTTGGCATGTTATTACCAACGGTGATTTCCAATCTATTGTACAAAATCCAAAAACCCAATTAGATGAGGTTATCCCTTTTGAAAAACAAACTGATGATCTCAAAAAGAGACCTGCGAAAAATAACGAAGCAAAAATGGTCATTTATAATGCTTTGCCTTAAAAAGAATATGAAAGAATTTTCATGTATAACACGGCAAAATAAATTTGGAAAACTTTGTTAATCACCCACAAGGTAATAATCAAGTCAAAGACAATAAGATCGACCTTTTGGTTCAACAATATGAACAATTCGTCATTTTCAAAGTCGAATCTATAGATAGTGCTTTTGCTAGATTTAACACTATAATTACTAGTCTAAAAGCTCTTGATGAAGGTTATTCTAGCAAGAATTATGTTAGAAAGTTTCTTAGGGCTCTACATCATAAATGGAGAGCAAAGGTCGCTACAATTGAAGAGTCAAAAGACTTAACGTCACTATCTCTTGATGAACTTATCGGGAACCTCAAAGTTTACGAAATGATCATCAAGAAAGATTCCGAAATAGTCAAAGCAAAAGTTGAAAGGAAATCTCTTGCTTTAAAGGCTAAGAAAGAATCTAGTGATGAAGAGTGTTCGACTTCTGGAAGTGAAGACGAAGAGTACGCCATGGCGGTAAGAGACTTCAAAAAGTTCTTTAAGAGAAGAGGTAGATTCGTGAGACAACCTCGGGATGACAAAAAGGCATTCCAAAGAAGTCGTGATAACAAGAACGGTAAAAGTGATAGAAAATGCTTTACATACGGCGACCCGAATCATCTTATTGGAGAATGTCCAAAACCACCAAAAGACAAGAACCAAAGAGCTTTTGTCAGAGGTTCTTGGAGTGACAGCGGTGAAGAAGATTATGAGAAGGTAAAAAACAAAACGCGTCTCGTAGCTCAAGCATCAAGTGAGGTATGTTCCGAATCCTCTTACTTTAGTGATGAAAACTCGTCAATAGATGATTTAATATTAGATAGTGAATATGATAAACTGTGCAAAATGAGCTTAAAGATAATCACTAAAAACAAAAGATTAAAAGCCATTCGAAATAGTTTAGAAAAAGAACATAGTATTCTAAAAGAAAAAGTGTCTACCCTCAAGAAAAACAAGAGAGTTGATCTCGAATGTGTAAAATGTCATTTGCTTAAAATTGAAAATGAAAAGCTCAAAGAGGAAGCTCTTAAACTAACCAAGTTTGAAAAGAGCACACATAGCTTAAATGAAATGACAAGTAATCAAAAACCCTCCGGTGATAAGTTAGGTTTAGGGTTTAATTCATGTGAGGCATCATCTAGTGGAACTAAGAAAATAAAATTTGTGAAAGCTCAGAAAAAGGCATCCTATGATGGAGGTCCTATAAATATGGGCGGCCCCCTTAGTATGCCGGCGGCCCCCAAAGTAATTATGAGACCGCCACCAGTGGTTACACCTGGATCTGAGAAAAGTATGTCTTTTCAAAAATCTATTTTGGGTCCTAGACCAAAACACATAATAGTAAACAATGTCAAAGTTCCCTTTGCTAGTGATAATGAAGTTAAACAATTTTATAAGCCATTGTCAAAACCCAAAGTTGGATTTTCAAAACCTAACTTTAGATCAAAAACTCCTCCACCTAGAAGAGTCATCAATAATTATTCTCATCCTAAAACACCGCAACCAAAAAGAAACGTTGGTCGACAAAATCAACCTTGTGGCTTTCCTGTAACTTGGAACAATTTTCAACATCAAATTTACATGTCATGGGAAATTTGTCTTCCATTTCCACATCCAACCAATTGCATCAAATGCAAAGGATGTTTAGAACTAATAACTTTGGACCCATGAGATATTGGGGACCAAATGTTTGAGGTGTTGCCTAATATAAATAGATATGCCTTGGAGTCGACTTGGAACCCGATGAGTGGATAAAGGATAGCGGATGCTCCAAACACATGACGGGTAACCAAAAGCTCTTATCAAGCTATAAGGCATACAACGGAGGTAATGTTATTTTTGGTAGCAATCTTCGCGGTAACATCATTGGCAAATGTATGATTTCTAATGACTCTCTCAGAATAGATAACTTAAGATTTAACTTGTTAAGTATAGGACAAATATGTGATAATAAGTGTAGAGTAACTTTCTCTGAACATGATAGTGAAATCACTAAGGATGGTAAGGTCATAGGTAGAGGTATTAGGAAGAAAGGCTTATATGTGATTGTTGGGAATTATTGATTTGATGAGACAAAATAAATAAAAGAATGAAACAAGAAGGACTTAAACGCAAAGCTGGAATTCTTTAAAATATAGAAGATTTTGAAGATTCTGAAGATAAACTTAAATGATTAAAAGATTTATTAATATCTTTATTTGTTTTTATCCTTTGTAAACCTAATATCTCTAGTATATAAAGAGATATAGGTCATTAGGTTTAGGTGTACAATTCGTGAGTTCCTATACCTAAACATGTGTGTATTCCAAGCGTAGAGATGTAGACGCAATATGTTAGGTTTAGCCTCAAGGATCTTATGATCCCTGTTACAGTTCATTGATGTAACCGTATTTTTCTGATCAAATAATATTAGGGCTTGGAATATTTGGTAAAACCTTGTTGAATAACATTGTTCTTTGTTTAATTCCGGTGTGCATATATGTTTATGTTCAATGTTATTATATCCTAGATGGCTTAAACGGTCCTAGAAGATTATCAACGTTTCTTTAATCTTCACAATTGGTATCAAAGCCATGTGGCCCGTGATCTAGGATTCTACAAGGTTTAGTGTCGAATACAAGAAGGTAAAAGAGTGTCGAATTATCTATTTTTGGTTATTTGCATAATTCGGTGAAAACTAGGGTTTTCACAAAACCCTAATTTGGTTAAATACTATTAGAATGACGTGCTGAATAAAAGGGCTTCATGGATTCAACGAAACCCTAATCTAGGGTTTCATACTAATAAGGCTTTTGGTGATCGATTCATAGATACATGGTTCATTGGCACACACATGTATACAGGAACAAACCCTTATTCTGAATTCGTTTTTCTTGGATAACAAGGCAGAAGGCAGCCAACGTGGTTTTTGGTTACTTAATTCAAGGGTTTTGAGGCTCATTAGATGAAGAGAACTTCTTGATGTTGGCATAAAAGAAGGATGATGGAACAAGGGTACATGGTTTTGTCATATGGTTCTGATTTGTTAACGATGAACGAAACTCTATGTTTTAGGGTTTCTGCTAAAGCTTCAAGATCATTTAAAACTGCTAGGTTTGAGCAGATAAAATTCTCTTGTGATTCGAATGATGGTGCCGACATCAATAATGTTCCTTGGTATTTACTACTGTCTGGTTAGGTATTAATACTGTTGGAGTTGAACTCAAGTTTGTGTTGCCAATAAATGTTACTTAGTGCTGCTACAAGGAAGAGTTTATACTGCTTGAATTCGACACAATGATAATGATTAATATCATAATTCTGCCAATAGTTTGTGTTCGACTTCTTATTAATACCAGCTGCTTTACGTCGTACCATTTTAAAGCTGCCTTAAAGATATCACATTAGTACTGCTCGACATCGTGGTTTCTACTGCTAGGGTTAGCAGTTAAAATTGCTTGGGTTTAACAGTTAGTACTGCTCGTCCCTTGTTAGTACTGCTAGAATTTATGACAAATTAGCAACAGTTCAATGACAGATAAAGTGTTGCTAACAGGAAGGAGTAACATTAACAGTAGTAATTACTTAGTACTGCTTATTAAAAAGTTAGTACTGCTCTTTTATATTTAACATTGTTCGAGTAATATTTAGTACTGCTGCCTTTAAATAGTTAGTACTGATGCGATGGAATGTTAATACTGCTCGAATATATTACAACTGTTAGCACTTACCGATATTGGACATAGACAAGTTTTGATTATCGGTTGGTTTATCGGATAACACACACATGAAGTTTTTGGTATTGGTTTAAATGTTCTTAAATGATTTGTGGCTATTATTTTTGGGATTTATTGAATTAATTGATTACGAAGAAGATTATTTATCACTTATTTGAAGTTGAAGTGGAATTTTTAGCCTAAAGACCAAATTTGTATAGCAACGATTGATGAAAATTCCATGTTGTGGCATAGGAGATTAGGTCACGCAAATATACGTCTCATTCAATCGTTAGCATCTAAGGAATTAGTTAGAAACTTACCTAAAATTAAGTTTGATCAACACTTCTGTGATGCTTGCAAAATTGGAAAACAAGCTCACGTTAGTCATAAGGCTAAGAATATAGTCTCAATGACTAGATGTTTAGAACTCCTTCATATGGATCTCTTCGGTCCATCCGCCGTACGGAGTTACGGAGGAAACCGTTACACCTTAGTCATAGTAGATGACTACTCTAGGTATACTTGAACTAGATTCCTTAAGGACAAAAACTGTAACACCCCCAAATTGGGTCGCAGCGGAATAAGGGTCTGGGGCGTGTTACTTCATAGATCAATAACACAAGATATATATAGAACGACCAAAAAGTCGTTTGAAAACTGATACATTGGATTTAACAAATATTTGATACAAATAGCCCGAAGCTTTAACTTGTTCCTGATTATTATTACAAAGATACTGGTTCACAACACATGAGTTTCCCAAAACATAATACAACCATATCTTTAGCATGACTTCCCAAAACAAAATCACCAATGTATCCTTAGCACCTTATGCTTACTGATCTCCTAAAAAACATTGCTTTAAAACGTCAACAATAATGTTGGTGAATTCATAGGTTTGATAAATCATAATATGCAGGACCGCAAGACTTTTCCCGTGATAATGCAACACATGCAGACATCACAAAACCAGATTACATTTTCCTAAGCTCATGACACTGAAGCTCGACGATCTTTCTTGCAATAATAATATATATTGCAATTTCTGCCCGATTAGATGTTCAACCCGAAAACATCCCCAAATTCGACATGCTATACGTTCGTTCTAGGTGATAGCTAGTCACCCGAACGGGGATGTCGTTTCCCAAATAGATATATTCATAACATTCGCGCTCACATAATGTAATTAATAACTACATCTATGCAATTGACAGTTCATGATAATGGGCTCAACTTGGGTTATCGCTACTTAGGCAAACATGTAATCAATATAAAATATTCACTTCCGTCCAATTTATAAAACAAAGCATGTTTCCACCCCATAGTTATAAATCATTAAAATCATAAAAATGTACCTTGAGTTTCTGATAATCCAAATATCACAAATAATACGTCACGCAAATCGTCAGATGCAACCTATTTAATTTAAGGTCGTATAAGCACTAATCGCTTTGATTAACTAACATCATATACAGTTCTATGTTAGTTACATCATACTATCGTTCGGGCTATCATAATCACATTAAGTACTCCTACCATGCATAAGTCTATATAGCTAATCACCATCTAATTGTTTGAGTGAAAACATATTTATAATTGTAAAACATTTATAAATATCTGAATAATGTAATTATAGTTATTCCTGGTAGGGTATTAGTTACTCCTGGTAGTGTTGTAGTTCCTACTGGTAGTGTTGTAGTTCCTACTGGTAGTGTTGTAGTTCCTCCTGGTAGTGTTGTTACTACTGGTAGTGTTGTTACTACTGGTAGTATATTAGTTTATTTTCTAAGTCTGACCCGACTATAATGACCCACTAAATCACATTTTCATGACTCGGGTTCTAAAGAGAATTTATGCGAAACGATATTTTGAACAACTTTCCAGTTCTGTCCGAGACCCGAAACTCGACCGAAATGGGCGAAAAAGCACTCGCATCAGATCTGATGCAGTGTATAAATTACCAAAAAGCCAGATTTTGCCCCCGCCTTACGACCCGTTATCACTCGCTTTTAGACTTAAAGAACCTCGCGGGGAAGTAAAACGACCTTCCGAACGACTTTCATGTTTCGGCCGAAGGCCGAAACGGACTCGAAAGTGCCGCAAATACCATTTTAAAATCCTGACAGAAACTACTAACTTAACAAATGCTGGATTTTTATACCTCGAATATATACCTCGTTTTCGCTCTAACTTTTTCGTTATAAATCCGTTTGACAAGTTTCTTACCTTTTCGGAATCGTCGTGAATCATACTATTTTATAAAAATATAAAATAAGGTGTTATATATATGAATTTTGGACAGAATCTTTGAGTGACCTTGTTGAATCCATTTTTAACCTTACTTTTATACCTTACTACTTTTGTAGTTAATCATTTTTACACCAACTTAATATGGTACAATACTTTCTCATCCCTTTTAACATGATATTAGCAATATCTCAACATATATAATAGTGTGCAAAATGATCATTACAAGTAAAAACTTCATTTTCATAATAAAATCCTAAATGGTGATTTAAGCTAAAATAGAATAAACATATGCATAGAAATGAAAACTATAAGAACATAAAGGGTTCTAGATGACCTTATGGTGTATGATGATGATGATCAATGTAATCTAAACCCTTGTTTAGATAAAAATCCAAAGCTTGCACCAAGGAAAACCCTAGTTTTCTTAAATAAGCCCTAGCTTCCTTTCACTTGATTAATACTTGAAAATGCTTAGCCAATGCTTAGAAATACCTTAGAATATCTTAGGATGGATGTGTATATGTTGTGTATTTTGTTTGTAGTAAGTTTTGTCTTATGGATTTGGTTGGAAGGGGTTCAAGCCGTGGGCTTATAGAGGGTAGAAGGGAGAGATTATTTGATTTTTACCTTAAGGAAGTGGATATGTGTGTTAATACTTGCAATGTATAAGTCTTGTATATGTAAGACTAGTCAAGGAGACACCATGAGGGTCTTAAGGAGTCCTTGGTCAAAGTTGAAGAAATTTAATACATGTTCCCTAATAGTTGAGGTTATCCCATGAAAACTAGGAAATGTGTTTTCTTATGAGATTTTCTTGCACACTTTGGTCCATATTCGGCCATAGAGAGATATACATGATATATTTATGTAATTTTTGAGTATTGGGTATAAATGTGGGTATTTGTTGAAGCGTTAATAAATTAACGTGCTTCCGGTTACGCTTAAACGTACATTTATCGATAAACGTATTTAACTTACGTAACCAATAAAAAAATGAACGACGACCATAATTATCATTAGAATAATTATATAACACATGATTGATGTAAACGTTCGATGGTTTAATGCCCGCTTACATTGAACGCTAATTTTTTTTTTAGCTTACGCGATTTAAACACAATTCATGAAATCACAAGCAAACGCGTACAATACAAAAGGTACATTGTAGATTTATCGACGTCGTCAATGACTTTAAAACACAGGGTGTTATAGAATCAGCCAAAACGGACTTAAAACGAATAAGTTACGGCCATTTGAAAATGGACGAAACCTATTTTTGAAAAACAGCAACAATTCTTTTTGTCGAAACTAACCTGACCTAGCCACTTTAAGGCTATTTTTTAGCAGTCTAGCTTTCAAATGACAGGAAGTGATAGTTGAACTTTTTGTAGTACTCTTGGAGTACTTTCCACAGAACCTTAGTATGAGACATTTGGACTTGTAACGGCTGAGTTACAGCCTCTAAAATTTGGGCAAAAATCACTTTTTAAAAGTGTTGAAACTTTAATATTTTGGTAAACTGTTGTGATAAACTTGTCTAACTTATAAAACTTAGACACAAACTTATAGATGTGATACAAAGTTTATAAAAACATATGCATTATTCATTTCATATTTCATAAGCCTAAACCACCTCGTTATTAGTTAGGTTGCGGTTAGGATTTTCATATATCGTTTCGTGCTCATCATTCCGTTAAAACTACCTGTTTGAGTTGAGTTTTCGTAGCCCCTTTTTACTTATGTTTTATTGGGAGAAAATGATACTCAAATGATAATTTAAATGCTTTCGTACTGTTTTACACTGTTTTCGTATTTTGGACAATATGTGCGTTTAGATTGCAATATGTGCCTTATTGTGTGGATTTAATCTGTGTGGTTATGCACAACTGTTTAACTCCGGTTTGGAGCAGAAGGATGTATTTAATAGTACTATTTGGGTTAACACCCCCACCCTTGTGCCTCTATGTGGATCTTCCCAGGGGTGAATATACTCTGGTCAAATTACATGATGTGGCCATGAGGTTCAGTTGTTGCGATTATGGTTTCGTTAGGTGGTTGTAATTGTACATCTTGCTCACTATTGTCCTACTTATATTATACGCGCAGCAAATGGGTTTAATACTTAAACCTACGTGCTCACCAACTTTATGTTAACATTTTCGAGTATTCATATTCAGGAAATCATATATGACGTACTTAAGGAGGATGGAGCTTTCTTGCATTGCTTATAGAGACTTAGAAAGTAACCCTCCCGAGTTACTTATCCCTTGTGTTTTGCATTAGTACCTTTATGGTTGACTTGAACTATTGGTTTATTTGTAATTGTCTCGGGTTGTGAGATTATTATGACTATGTAACTATGTTGTCGTGGTATTAACTATCCACGATGCAAGTCCTCACTTGTGTCGGGAGTCGTTATGACATATTATTGTTGGACTTTCATAATAGTGAATTCTCTATTATCTTATATCAATGTATTATGACGATCATGTCCGTTATATCCCGTGTATCCTTCTTAGACGGGGTGTGACAGTGCCTCAAATTTTTATGTTGATATTAAGAATATAAATGTTAATACTCTGATATTAACTGTTTTAAACATGTATTAGCTGTTTAGATACTCTGATATTAACTATTTTAAACATATCAACTATGATTTTAGGAGTTTAATCATATAATAACACAGTTAATTGTAAATATCGCTGATACATATGTATTATGATTTTAACTCTAGAGTGGTAATACAATAAATAGATAGATTTCATATAAATTTATTATATTATTTAGTTATTGGCGATACAGATATTTTAAGTTTAATAAATCCAACATATGATGCCTTAAATTATTATACTAATATTAAGAATATAAATGTTAATACTCTGATATTAATTGTTATAAAGATATATCAACTGTTTGAATACTATGATATTAACTATTTTAAACATATCAACTATGATTTTAAGAGTGTAATAATATAGTAACACAATTAATTGTAAATATTGCTGATACAGATGTATATGATTTTAGTTTTTTTATTTTAATTTTAGTTTTTTAAATTTGAAGCTTGTATTTCATAATGCATTTTACAGTTTGTATTTGCATAATGCATTTGTAGCTGATGACATCAAATAACGTCTATTTTATAGCATCATTTATCCCATGTTATTAACCCATTTTGTATAGTTATTGCAAAGAATTGTTACTTAATCGTTTATATTTGAGAATTGCAGTAATTATGGAGTACTTGGTGAATATTAGCAAAAGGCGCGCATTCTGGAGCTTAAACGAAGATATTTTGAAGATTAATGATTCTGACTACCAATACGCCGTATCCATCAAGGAAGATACGGCATATCCGTGCCAGCACTTACCAAAGACCACGAAGGAAACAAGCTTAATACACCGTATCCAGAGAAGACCAATACGCCGTATTGAAGATATAGTATGTGAAGATTCTGGAAGATATCAAGCGTGGTCCCTACTCCAAGAAACCCCCAATACGTCGTATCCAACCCATTGGATACGCCGTATCAAACCGACTTCTAGACAGTATAAATAGAAAACTCAAAAATGAGTTTTAAGTGTGCTAAATCATATTCTCGATACCTAAACCATAAAATTCAATTTTCAGAGGAGAAAAAGAGCAGAAGAGGTCGAGCAACGCTTTTAATTCCATAGGAGACAACGTGTAATTCTATATACTTTAGTAATCGTTCAGATTTTGGTATCATTCGTTAACTCGGTTAGTTTACCTTGGCTAAATAATTGCTTTTGTATTTATTATGACGTTTATGAAGATCTGAATGTTTGGTATTGTTTATCTCGGTTTCTTAATTTATCATTGAATGCTTGTTTATGTTTATCAATTTATACTTGTTTATGTGCTTTTGTAAGCGACCTATCATTCAACTGGATTTAGTGATACAGACCAAGTAATCTAGTGTCTGGGATAGTTGTCCATATAATGATTTATACATCTAGAATAATAGGATCACAAATATTGTCATTCTAAATCCGTGCTAAGGATACGCTTTTGGCTGAACTAGTTAATCGGATATTGCCTTTGGTTTATTGAACAAGTTAACTAGCAGGTGAACCTAGATAATTCAACAAATAATGTTCTGATTCCATTGGATAGTTGGACAAGTGGACTACTAGTGTATAAATTACCATTAAGCAGTAAGTAGGTAAAGTCTCTATGAGCTAGGGTTTAACTAGATCACTATTGCTTTAATCTCTAAGATAAATTATAATCAACAAATAAGGATGCTTTATGCGAATGCTTTAATTGTGACAGAATTAATGTTTCTAGGTCTTAGGATGATGTAACACTTAAGTCTTAAGAATGATATGCTACCTCGAGAGAAGAAATCATTACACTTAATAAACAAACCAACATTCTAATCAGATTGATAATGGTTAATACAATTTTCTTATATTTAGCTCGACCGCTCTTTTATCTTCTGTTAATTTGCTTGCGTGGGTTAAAGTGCCTTGAATTGATTGTAGTCACCAACCAAACCATGCCAGTCTCTTAGGCTGAAACCCCTCTTTTTACTCGTTAGAATTAGGATTAGGACTGACATAGGTTTAAAATAGAATAGAATTAACATAGATTAGATAACCAAGATATTAATAAATTGATAGATTTCACATCGCTTCAAGTGTTTGACACCCTACTTACCACGAAACTACTACCGATCGGGTACACTGCCCGTTAAAGTGTTGTTTTTGGTTTAGTCGGCAAAATATAAATTTAAAACTTGAATCATAAAAATATACACCACACAACGACACATCAAAAATGTTCATAATTATTTATTTGTGGTTAAAATATATACTTAATCACTTTATATTTCGTTTATAGGAAATTATGAAAGTTGGAACGGAAAGACACGAGAATTAGACTAATAAAGAGAACAAATTATTGATGCCAAGACATAACTATGGTGTAGTTGCCACATTTAACTACGCCATAGTTCAAATGAAGACCAAACATTCCTAGAAGCAACTACAACATAGTTGCCCCGTCGAGACTATGCCGTAGTTATCCCGAGTTACCAAAGATGCACAAGTCTAGTTACAACTACGGTGTAGTTGGACACTTTAATTACGCCGTAGTTACTTTAAGCCTACAATTGGAAAGTATACATCAGTAAAACTACGACGTAGTTCAAACCCTCAACTACGTCGTAGTTGAGTCGAATATTATAAATACAGGCCGATTCCCTGCTCATTCGTATCATTCATTTACAAGGGAGTTCCAGGGATCTACTAGGTCTTCTAGAGAAAGAAGAATTCGGCTTCATCCATCACTAGTCCAAGGGAGAAATCACTTTTACTAATTTCTTGTATAAATCATTCATCACAGACATTGTAAGATTATAATGTTTATTCAATCCAAGAATTCTTTCATTATTTCTTATGTTATATGTTATATGTAATATGAGTGGCTAAGCACTTTAAGTGCTAGCCTTGTTATGATTTTGTTATAGTTTTGATGCTCGTTTCCTATTGAGTTATCATTTTATGGATATCCTTATTACCTGTTGCATGATCCCCAAGTTTTGGTAATGTTGAGGGCTAGTGTAGATCTTGTTAGACCTTATAGTAGGCTTACCTGTTGAATTAAGGGTTGACAGGGTACTAAGGATAGGTTAACAACTGTCCTTAGTGTAGGGATTGCTCATATCACAACCTACAGTATCATACACTTAAAAAATTTGGGAAACCCTTCCAGGAGGGTTTATAGCTGAGAAGTCGGATTATCGGCATTAGACAGGTCTTTAGGATAGTTGGGGGTTAATTACTGTAGACTGGATACTCACCCTTCGTGACCAACGGGGACCTGAGATCATAGGATACATAGGACATATTTCGATGCCCAATCGGGTCTGTCAATATTAGAACCACCATAAGCGATAAGTAGACATTGCATTAGGAAACACTATTTTAACTAGGGTTAATACACAAAAATGTTACTAAAGTTTGGACAAATATTCACCTATGTTACTATTGTTTTTTTGGTTACAAATAGGTTACTCAAGTATACGGGTGACTTTTTTTACGGTCCAGTAACCCAAATAATGTAAAGGTTCAGTAACCTAAATAATAAACCCGTATACTTGAGTAACCTCTTTGTAAAATGTCTTAAAGGTTCAGTAACCCAAATAATAAATCCATATACACGAGTAACCTATTTGTAACCAAAAAAACAATAGTAACTTAGGTGAATATTTGACCAAACTTTGGTAACTTTTTTGTGTATTAACCCTTTTAACTATAACAAATGAGTAACTAGGATAGTACGATTTTCTCCCTGATTAATTCTCATATTTTGATTCCACGTTTTATTTACTTTAAAATGGTCAATTCATATTCAACCATTTTAAATCTGTGACATATTCAAATTAAAACTAAAACACTTAGCTCTTGGGACGACCTCAGATTTACCAATCCTACACTACACACGATTGTGTTCTCTGCCCGTTAGTGCGTTGTAGACCATAGGTAGACGAGTTTTATAAATTTAAAACTTGATTTTTAATTTAAATGATTATACGCATCAGTTATGTATGTGAAATTTGAATTTGGTTGAAGATCTAAATCATCACCAAGCACTATAAGAACCAACACCAAGAGTTCTTGGTCTATGCTTCAACCCATGCATATGCAACATGGTATATACCATTGTTTTCATCTAATCCCACTACTGATAACACTTGTCCTGGAAATGGGCCTTTTATAAATGCCTCATCTAACCCTAACAAATCCCTTTTACAAGCCTTAAAACCTTCCTTCAATGAACCCAAACATGCATAAATTCTCTTAAAAACTTTGGTTGGCAGTGATTTATCTATATTCCTTTCTACTGCTAATTTTTCTATGTTGTTAGGGTTAGTAGATTGCAATTCAACCACATAATCTCTAAGCTTATCATATTGAAGAGTATGATCACCTCTAATTTCCCTATCTACTTTTGCCTTAGCTATAAAATCCTTGTTCATTGAGATTTGTAATCACATTCTCTTTGAACTTGGTCTTGAGATGCCTTTACTAGATTTATGAATTCACCTTGATTTGATCAAAAAATTTCTAAGCTAAAAAGTTGTATGTGCATGCCTTGATCTGCCTTGATTGAAGGGAAGTTTTGTATGTTTTCACCTCCTAATTTCTTCTAAACTTATCTTTGGCCACACACAAAACCCATAAACAAGATTTATATGTATCATTTATTTCTCCACTAGTTAAACTGCTAGCCTGACTATCACCATCAATCCCTAAATTCTTTCTCTTTCTCTTCCTAGTAATTAGGCTATTTGATATAGAAGGCCCAACATTGTAGTCATTTTCACAACCATGTGTTGTAGTTGTAAACATTGGGATTTTTCCAAAACATTTTGCTCTAACCCTCAACTTGTCATTTCTTATTATTTTCAACTCCCTTCTAGTTTCAATTGAGTGCAAATACAACATATATTTTACCTTTTTGAGCCAGCAAAGACCTACCCACAATAGAAATCATATTTGTTTCCATCACCTTAAGCTTGCATAAATGCCTTTATGATTTTATTAATTTCACTTCTACTTCCACATAAACTGTCACACCCCGCCAAGGCGAAAACACGAGGCGTAACATCATGGATATCATCACAACACAATGGTGTCAACAATAGAGAAATACTAAATGCATAACTAAGTAATAAAGACACAATGTGTCATGACAATATTGAAAACCAAAAGAACGACATCTTGTATTAATGAAAAAGGGTCTCACCAATACAAGAACAATATCTCACGAACCTAATAAAATCAAATAACATTC
>BQNB010059217.1:0-37424 GCA_026074375.1 Tanacetum coccineum | reverse complement strand
CATCTTATTGAACTGGATATATTGGAAAAACTCGTGTTTAAAGAATGCGTAAAACTAATAAAGGTTTATTCAAGATGTTATACTCGATATTACTGGCGGAATTGTTAATAATTAGTCATTTTGTAGAAGAAAACTGATTTTGGTGTACAAATAACAAACCAATGTCGTTCAGAAATTTTGTTTTGAAATTAGTATGCTGTCTTTTTAGAAACAGAAAGTGTTCCAAATGTTTTTTGGAATATAGAAATTCTACTTTTAAAATTTATGAGTTAGGTATGGAAAATCATGATTTGTGTTTTTCTTCAGATTCCAATGCAATTTTGTTATCTTCTATAAAGAACATTGACTATATACTCGTATTAAACAAGTTTTCTAAATTTTCAAGACACAAACTCTCTCCTGTTTTCAAAATTTTCCAGACACAAACTCTCTTGATGTGGCCTTACATATATGATACGTTGTATATCACATTCACAAATGATATTGTATGCTCATATATATGACTGTCATAAAACTTAACGTTTGGCTTACATGCTCTTTTGACGATGCATGTACTTGAAAATAAATTTGTTTTGTCAACGAGATAAGCATACATCATGATACAGTATTCTTTTGTCATGTTATCAAAATGACCAAAATGCCATAGTTGAATGGTGTGAGACTCGTATGACATGTTCCATATGACATAGTTGAATTATAAAATCTGATATGATTGATTGTGAATTATTTCTCACTATTTCAAAGCTACAACTTTACAAGATTATCCCTAATGTTTGACTTACGCGGTGTTGTTTTTTATGATGCACATTTTTAACTAGAGGATCTAGCTAGTGAAGATAGAAAAAAGCACTCCAAGAATATGCTTTTATATATCATATCATGATAATCAGGTTACCAAGTAATTGATAACAATGATGAAGTTTAGAGAGAAAACACACACACATAAGCGATTTCATTGATTGTAAAAGAAGCAAATACAGAGTATTTATACAGAAACGATGAAATGAGAGTTAGTTACTCCTAACAGATAAAGTACAAAATGAACCCCTAAGGTTTCTATAAATTACATTTCGACTCTTCTAGTATTAACCAATGCCTCTTTTAAACTCCCTCTCAAGCGGACAGTTGAAAGACTTTGAAACTCCTAACTTGAATAGTAAATGATTGTGTTGATCCACTTTAAGAACCTTTGTGAAGACATGAGCTAACTGTGACTTAATAGAGAAATGAGAAGGAAGAACTTCACCTCTTTTGACTTGATCTCTAACATAATGAGTCAATCTCTATATGTTTGGTTATGGCATGAAAGATAGCATGGTCGTCTTATGGATTTCGGTGACCCTGTGCCATTAATATACGGAGACCCCACTAAATACAAAAAATAAACGTACAAATAAAAATATCCATTGACGATACATAAAAATTATTACTAGGTGGCATGATTTCTATAACACATTGAAACAATAACAAATATGTAACTAGTACTACGAACTTATCTTATATCACGGAATACACAATACCAAAACATAACATCTAATATTACATAGTTTGTGTTGGATCAAAAAAGGTATTAGATAACTAATCTAACTAAAAAGTATCTAACAAATAATAACTAAAGCTTTGAAAAGCAAAGAATTTAATAAAAAAAATCCATTACAAAGTTGAGTCAATTATCATTACCTAATGGATTTATAGCAAGGATGAATGGAAGAATCGATGCAAAAAAGAGTCTGCCGCAAGACGCAAGATGACAGGGATTAGGCAGTTTTTTTTATTAGCCAAGGACTAATGTGACATCGTAATTTTGTATACCATTCTCGGGTCTCAAACGAGTTATACTCTTTCTTTTATACAAATTAGCACATTGTACTCGAATAATGACAAAATAATGTATACATACACAACACAAATTTTTAACTTTTGGTGGCCCTTCTTTAGTGGTGGCCCTGTGTCAGTGCACCTGTCGCACTCTCCAATACTCGGCCTGAAAGACAGGATTGACTGCTATGTATAAGGCTGCTTTATTATCACATTTTAAGTCAACTGGTCCAAGGTACTTAAGCCCCAAATCCTTAAGAAGAAAAACTAACCAAGTGACTTCACAGCAAGTTAAAGCCATGGCTCTATACTCAGCTTCAACTAAGGATCTTGACACTACTCCTTGCTTTTTTTGACTTCCATGAGATTGGAGATTGACCAAGCAAAATACAATAACCAATGGTGGACCTTCTTGTCATAGGACAATTGGCTCAATCACTATCACAGTATGCAGTCAATTGCACAACAAAATTATTTGCTAGAAGAATACCTTGACCAGGACAATTCAACAAATATCTTAGAAGATGTTTGATTGCCTACATATGCACAGAAGTTGGATTTTGCATAAACTAACTCAAAAGCTATACGGTGTAGCAAATATCAGGCCTTGTAATTGTAAGTGTTAATATAAATATTCGCGTAAACATGATATTTATATTTAATGATCTTCATGTTTTGAATAATAACAAAAATAATGTCATATCACGTAAAAGTTTACGTAAACAAGTTATTTAGTAGAAAGTTTACTTGACGACGATAAATCACTTAAGGTATGAATATGGCATTATTAAACATAGTTAATGATCAAAGAAAAATATTATCATTTGCATAAACCTTTTCTAATTAAATGATTCAAGTTAACACATGATTAATTATAAGCTAGTTATATTAATCATGTAAGACAAAATAAGATTAACCATAAGTGTAAACAAGCTTTCTAAATCTTCTCAAATCTAGAAAATATTTCCTTATTGGTGATAAAAATATTTTGTTCTAGAAGAATCTAATAAACAAGTTTTATTAAGTACAAAACAATATTATGTATAGATTTGGGGTTAATCATAAAATGACAAAAGCTGTCCCATCTCCTCCCACAGATCTACCGTAACAAGGGACGGATCCAGCTGATGGTGGATCCATGAGTCGCATCATCCAGCTGTCTGGGACAGAATTTGAATTTCATAGTGTTGCTTATAAATAGCAACCTTAAGTCTTCATTTAAAAAAAACTCTTGACAAATATTTTTACACACATCTTTTATCTTTTATATTCTTTGATCATTATACTTGTTACATAATCCATTACAAGTGATCAACTCATTTCACTCTTTAGTAAATAACACTTACGAAGACGTCAAACTTCAAGTGTTAATAGTCTAGCTGTGTCATCACAATTGTGATAATCATTCATCTTGTATATTTTGTGTTGTGTGTTGTGTATATCATATGTGTATGATAGGTTAGTATTTAGGCCACAAAATACATAGTGTGTTAGATTGGTTCTATCTCGAAGTAGAACTCGGTATTTAGCTTTGTACCGAAAAAAGTGTAAGCGACGTGTACGGTTTTCTCCACCTAAAGGGAGCTTGTTGACATAGTGAAGATAACTCTCAAGTTGGGTACTTGGGGAGTGGAGTAGGGCGAAGAGGAGCTTCGTAGCCGAACCACTATAAATCATTGTGTCATCAGTTTGATCTTTCTTATCTTTACTTGTTCATACTTCGTAGATTACTTATTTACTTATTGCATCGCTATCATATACACTTGTGTATATCTCTTGAGTTCACATAAGTTGACAATCTAAGTTTTATTTTAAAAACGGTAAAAACTATTCAACCCCCCTTCTAGTTTCCACAATTGGTATCAGAAGCCAAGGTCACCCAAGATCTTTAACGTATATTGTACATTAAAGCTTGAATCGATCTATGGATTCGGATAAATATCTAGAAGGGCAATCTATGCAAAGACCACCTCTTTTTGAAAGTGATCATTTTATATATTGGAAAAATAGATTTGAAACTTATGTGAAAGCAAAAGATTTAGATCTTTGGCATATTATCTTGAATGGTGATTTTCCACCGGTTGCCAAAAATGAAGTTACCCAAATTTTAGAGGTTGTTCCTTTTGAAGAACAATCCGACGATCTTAAAAAGAAACTTGCTAAAAATAATGAAGCTAAAATGGTTCTTTATAATGCTTTACCTAAAAAGGAATACGAAAGAATTTTTATGTGTAAAACGGCTAAAGATATTTGGCAATCGTTGTTAATCACACATCAAGGTAATAGCCAAGTAAAGGATAATAAAATTGATCTTCTTGTTCAACAATATGAACAATTTACTATCCTTGAAGAAGAATCTATTGATAGCGGTTTTGCTAGATTTAACACTATTATTACTAGTCTTAAAGCTCTTGATGAAGGTTTCTCTAGCAAGAACTATGTTAGGAAGTTTCTTAGGGCTCTACATCCTAAATGGAGAGCAAAGGTCACGGCGATTGAAGAATCAAAAGATTTGTCATCACTAGCTCTAGACGAGCTTATCGGCAATCTAAAAGTACATGAAGTAGTCATGGAAAAGGATTCTTGAAAAACTATAGAGGCAAAAAGGAACAGAGTTAAGCTCCAGATGCTTGAAAGTTCGAAGAGTCTAGTGATGATAAAACTTCGACATCCAGAAGTGATGACGAATAATATGTTATGGTCGTAAGGAACTTTAAAAGGTTTTTTTAGAAGAAAGGGTAAATTTGTTAGGCAACCAAGAGAAGAAAAGAAGTCATTACGACAAAGGGATGAGAAGAAGGAAAGAGTGATCAGAAATGCTTTAGATGCGGTGATCCAAATCACCTCATTGGCGATTGTCCAAAACCACCTCGCAACAAAACTAAATTTGAAACTTGTCTCATGGCTCAATCGTCAAATGAGGTAACTTCTAACTCTTCTTATTGTAGTGATAATTCTTCTTCTCTTGATAACGATAGTATGCAATTAAAATACGATAACTTGTGTGAAATTAGCTTAAAAATCATAAAAACAGGGGGGGGGGAGGGGGGGAATAATTTTGAAAATACAGAGATCTTTTAGAAAAAAAATTTAGAGTTGGACAAGAAAATTAAGAAACTTGAGAGAAATAAAGAAATTGATATTACGTGTAAGTTGTGTCAAGAACTTAAGTTGGAAAATGCTAGACTTAAGGAAACTCAAGTTATGTTTGTAAAATTTGATAAAAAGCACTAATTCACTAAGAGAAATGTTAAACAATCAAAAGTCATCAAGTTGTAAAATAGGTTTAGGATTCGATAGTAGTAAAGCGTCAACAAACGGAACCAAACCCACAAACTTTATTGGGTCGTCTGCTGAAATTGCACCAGATGGATCCACCATAAAGGCGCACGGATCCACCATATCTAGATTCGTAGATTCGTCAAGTAGTGAAAAAATGACAGAACACATTTTTAGCCCACCTATGTCTTCAAGATTGGATTTTATCATTATTAGAAAGAAACTAATACATAATAAGATTGAAGAATCAAAGAAACCGTCTTTAAAACCATCACTTAAAAGCGGTTTGGGTTACGTTAAAACTGAGTCTAGGTCAAAAACGCCTACACCTAGAAGAAATAACTTTTCAAAACCAAGACACAACACACCTCAACCTAGAAGAAACAATAGAGAACCAATTCACCAAAACTTTTATTTTATGAATTGGTATAACAACCAAAGTCAAGGTTTTGTAACAGGGAAATTGTATCCATTTTATATCCAATCAATTGCCAAACAATTGATAGGGATGTACAACCACCTAACATTTCGAACCGGGATATTGGGGAACCAAATATAATTCTTGAATTTGTTTTTGTTGAAATAGGTATGCTTGAGAATGTGTTTAGAGCTGGATGAATGGATTAAAGATAGCGGTTGCTCCAAACATATGACCGGTAACAAAAGTCTATTCTCTACCTACAAAGCATACAACGGAGGTAATGTTGTCTTTAGAAGTAACTTGAAAGGAAATATCATAGGCAAAGGTACGATCTCAAATAACTCTCTTACTATATTCAACGTAGAACAGTAGAAACTTTGCATTTATTTATTTTAAGGTGGGTGTCGGTCAAATTTGGGGACAATAAGTGTAGATTCTTAATTCACGGAACGATGGTAGTGAACTTTAAAGTTGGTAAATCTTAGGACATGGGATTAGGAAAAAATGGTTTATACGTAATGAAATTAGGAAATAAGTCTCAAGACAAATTGTGTCTCGCCACAGTAGTGAATAACTTTACCTTATGGCATAGAAGACTTGGTCACGTAAATATGTGTTTAATTCAATCTTTGTCATCCAAAGAATTAGTTAGAAACTTACCTAAGCTAAAGTATGATAAAAAAAATTGTGATGCTTGCAAAATTAGGAAGCAAGCTCATGCAAGTCATAAATATAAAAATATGGTTTCTACTAAAAGATGTCTAGAATTGTTAAATATGGATTTATTTGGTCCGTCGGAAATTAAAAGTTATGAAGGTAATTTATATACTTTAGTAGTAGTAGATGATTATTCTAGATATACATGGACTAAGTTTCTAAAAACCAAAAATGAAGCATTTGAGAAATTTGAAATATTAAGTAGAAAAATTCAAAACCAACTAGGAAGTTATATAGTTTCAATTAAAATGGATCATGGTCGGGAATTTGACAATGACGTACAATTCAGAGCTTATTGTGATGCACAAGGCATTACTCATAATTTATCGACTCCACGTACTCGACAATCAAATGGGGTAGTAGAAAGAAAGAATAGAACTTTACAAGAGATGTCTAGGACTATGTTAAACGAAAAATCCATTCCATAAAAGTTTTGGTGTAATGTCATTGATACGTCAACTTACATTCTTAATAGAATCTTAATTAGACCAATACTAGGAAAACCCCTTATGAAATATTTAGAGGTAGGAAACCATCTTTTGAATATTTCAAAGTATTTAGAAGCAAGTGCTTTATTCTAAATACTAAATACTATCTAACCAAGTTTGACCCAAAGTCATACAAAGGTGTTTTTCTATGATATTCTCAAAATAGAAAGCCTATGTAGTTTTAAATAAACATACATGAAGTCGAAGAATCATTTACGTGCATTTGATGACATGTCATTCCTCTACAAATTATCAAACATTGGTTGATATGATGTGGTGAAGAAGAAAGCTATTGGAAAATAATACAAAGTAGTAAACAATAGTATGAAGAGATGCGTGAAAGATGTTGACGAAGTCATTAACATTAAGGAGTCCAAGAATCATCCATTAGAAAAAGTCATAGGTAATCTTAATCAAATGACATTAAGATCACTGTAGGATCGTTTATTTCATAACACGGGTGATGATTCGAGTGGTTTGGCTAGTTTCTAGAGAGAGAAACACTTGAGAGAGAATATTCTAGAGAGAGAAGTGTTTTATGAAATGAAAAGAAATGAATAGCTTCCTTTCCACAAGTTGGAAGAGGCTTATATATAGTACTTACTATATATCGGGTATTGTACCCGTAATTAACCGAAAAACGTTATTAACTATTAACACTACGAACTATTATAAAACATTAAATATACGGGTGCCCGAGTCTTTTTTCATATTAACCAATCCCCCTAAGGGAGGTCACCCTTGAAAACCACTAGGGACTTAAGCTCTTACAGCTTGCAGGTCTTTATGATTTCAATGTTATTCTAGTACTTTGTTGTAGTGATCTTTAGATAACAATTGAGCCTTGTTCACTGTGACCTGTTTTGATTTTGTCATGAGCTTTTGAGATTAACAGCAAACTTAATCTTCATAATCTAGTTATTTATTCGCCATCTTGTGCACTGTGAAGAAGAATATGTTATAAGAGTTTTTCGGAAGCTTTGATACCTTTATGAGACTTCATAACTTCATAACAAGTGTAGGTCGTGTCTGGCGTTCGGTTATTAACTTGACATTATGGAACTGGGTATCTCTATCTCCATTCTCCATCTCTTACATGATCCTGTATGAAACAGTTAGCAATAAAGAGAACAATTCGATAGAAAAGATAGCCTAAGTGTTAATTATGAAATATTTTGTAACAGTTCGATAGTTTTGATTGGTTGTCAAATGTTACTAACGTCATTTTTATGCTGGAAACAAGCGTGATTCACTCGTGGGAATAGCACCATGTTTCTTTCCTGTTGACACAGTTTGATTTTGTAGAACGCACAAGTTACATACCAGTTGCTTGTTCTGATGTAGGCTATAGCAGGATTTCATCTGTCATAGTGAATACCTTGTATCACGGATGTTCTGGACAATTCACAAGGATAATGCGTAGGACTTCTTAAGATAACTTGTTTCATAGTGTGTGAAAGTCAAGATAATTGGAAATGTGTCCTACGAGATTAATTGATGATCTCTTGTCTAGACTCGAAAAAAAGTTGCGCTTTGATATTAGTGATGGAGGTGGACGCTTTGACTGCCACTTTTCAATTACCGACTTACTGGAGTGAGTGAGACAGTAGATTGCATGTTTAGTCTCCGTGACAAAATGAGACAAGTTTTCTTACAAAGAAAACGCATAATGGTCGGAGGGTTGTGCATTGCATTCATGGGTCATGATGTCGTCTGCAAATGTCAGCAACTCAACTCTGTGATTTTGACAGCATATGTATTGACGCGGTTTTGCTTAAGTGATATGGAGGGTTTTTCTTTTAAACATTTATATGTACAATTCTTTGTTCATTTCCTCAATCCCTTCAGTGCTTACCGAGACTTCATGGATTAGCACCTTGTTGGGTATATTCCAGTGTGCTAGTCCATCACCGTCGGCACTATTCCTTATTATACCATTTACTCCTTTTTATCATACCAAGACTTCTTCACTAATAGTGGATTGGTCTGGGTAGATCCCTCTGGTTCTGGCAGGATCATGGGAACGAGTACCTAACCTTACCATCCTTATAACTTCAAAGAAAGTAAATACATGGTCAGTCTTTTGGTACAGTTCACCTTGCCATAAAATCACTGTTGAAAAACTCAATCAGGTACTTATGATATAACTATCAAAGTGTTTAGTACCCGATTGTTTTTTGCATTTCAGAAAAGCTCCCCCTCAACATGTGCATCGGTATTCGAAACTGTTTAGCACATGTTGGTGGAGAATACACTTGAGTAACATGATCACATTACATATTTTAATCACATTTTCTCCCCTTATCAAAAATTTCAAACCCTTTGACATTTTGGTATACTTGATTTATTTTTTTTTTAAATATGTTATAAAATTGGGAGAAAAGTGTGCCTATTATTCACAAGCCGTGTTTGGAACATATTAATGCTCCCCCTCAATCGTTGAGGGCATGTGTTAGTGTCAGATATGATAATTTTGAAAGATTTTTTCGTTAAACTCAAAAAATGGTTTATTAGTTAATGAAAAACTCATGAAAAATTCCATAGACTGACACATAACATCTAATGTACGCGCTGTATTGTTTCCATTACCGATGGATATTGACCTTATGTAGAATGGATTAACTCATTCACTTCTCTTGATTAGATAGAAGCCAATATCTCTAAGCCTTCCACTAATGAAGCAATCGAGATTTCTGAAGTTTCTTTAGATCTTTATCTTTCTACCAAATATCTCGATGAACTATAGGTTTGTAGTGGAGGACGTGGTGGTTGAAGTGTTGGAGGTTGTATAGTTGTCTCTGTAACGCTAGAAGGACATCAAGCTGCTAGCTAGATCTATGACGCCAGTTGTCTCGATGTAGCGCCACCTGGAACAACCTCAACAGCTATGCTCCGCGCTCTCCCCGATCGCAGCCTTAGCCCCTAGACACATTTACCCTCTGTATCACATGTACTATCACCACCAGACCAAATGAGACACCCCGCCCGGCCAGGCTTACACTCTCCCTTTCCACACACATATATCTACGCGCCACCACTCCACGACTACTTAAATTTGAACAACACTCATTCACCCCCTCCAAGTCGAGGGACCGTTTTTCTATTAAAAGAGCGGTAGTCATTGATTGTAGTGTCAATTGTCCCAGATTGCATCTTTCCAAAATAAAACTCTTTACCACCCAGGGTATATAACACAAATAATTTGGACGAATAATTAAGGAAAAATTATATTGGTTATCAAACAGGAAGACTTCTCTTATGAATTAAGAAAAATCGCACTAAAACGTACATTATCCAAAAATAGCATGGATTATAAAGTAATCCATGCCGAGTAAACTTAATTACCCGTTGTTAGGGACAGTTGGCTTTCAGCGACAATACTTTACTCCAAATGAGAACCGGGGTTGCTCAATTTGAAGTAATTGCAATACCATTTGTAATTCCAATTGACTTAAAAATATTTACCAAGTCTTTTTTATGTACTTAGTCACATTAGGATACATACTTGAGGAACTTCTTTTACTCTCTCCTCTCCTTCTTGAAGGCGTATGAGGGTTCATGCGGTGTTATAAACTCTTCATCCCAAATCGTGGAAGTAGAAATTCAAAAAAACGCTTCTTGGTTAAAGCTTTTTATGAGGATATCTGCCAGTTGATAGTTTGTATTCCCCGAAGTAATGATCAACCACTCATTTCTCACTTGATCTCGAATGAATGGTTGTCGTATGTCGTTGTGCTTAGATCGTGTTGCTGGACATTGTTAGGCAGCTTAAGCAATGAACTTTTGTTATTCACAGTACAGAGGAATCTTTATTGAACAGAAAAGCCGTGTCTTTTAGCTAAGTTCATCAAAGGATTTGAGCACAGCATCCAGACATTGCCAATACTATTCCGCCTATGTTGTAGAAGGATGGCCATATTCTTTCTTCTTCTGATGACCAGCTAACCATCTATCTCAAGAAACTGAGCAACTGTCCGACCGTATTCTTCTCGAATCCTGACATCCGCATGATCCGCATCTGCATAAGCTGTTAGTGACATAGCATTGTCCTTCGGGATACCAAAGACCCATGTTAATGGTTCCTTGTAGGTTCGAAAGGAGACATTTGATTTGCTATCAAGGTGCTTCTTTGGTAGGCTTAGCCTGATTATCTAGCACAATGCACTCAGCTGAATAAAGGTCTGGTCTACTGGCTGTAAGGTATAGCGGAGCCAACCATTCCTCTAAATCGAGTTTTGGTCAATGGAATCCCATGAGGATCTCGTTTCCAGTTTCTATCGATCAACCAGTGGTATATCGCAGGGTCCAGGAAATCATTCCATAATTTCTTTAAGGTTTCGAGAGATATTTTGCTTGGTTAAATTAAAGATGCCTTTCGGGACTTTGAGAAACTTTGTAGTCATAAAGAAAACGAACATTTGTCCATTCATCGAACATTGAACTTTGGAGCTATCTCTTTGAAAATTGTTCACGCAATATGATCTGTTGAGGCCAAAAATGATGTCATCTTGTATATTTTGAACAGTAGATATGTTTGCCTTGATTTGCGTGTGAATTAACGTTGGATCCACGGCCCCCTTGAAGAAAATTGTTTGGCCATAAGGAACTTTGATGGCTATTGTGTCATACCCAACGCTTGGTGCTGCTTTAGCCATAAAGAGCCTTCTTCAGAACGATAACTTGAGTAGGATTATCTGGTCTTTTAAATCCTTAGGAGACTGGAACAAAGATTTTCTGAAGGAAAATCCACATTTCTGAAAACCAATTCTGACATCCATTGGTAGATGATAAATTCTTGGTTGCAGCAGTGGCAATGAAATATTTGATGGCCTCTAACCGTGCAAGGGTGCAAATGATTCTTTCAAAATCAAACCTCCTTTGCGATTTTCCCTTTGACTACTACCGAGCCTTGTTTTTTAGTACATCACCATACTCATCAAGCATGACTTTGTAAAATCACGTTGAGTCCAATAACCAATACATAGTCTAGGCGTGGTACTAGTTCCCGTACTTTATGTCGATAAATTCGTGAATTTTGTCTTGATAGCTCTCAAACCAGATATCTAATTTCACGGCCCATTGAAGTTTCTTTGGTTCGACTTTTGACAGTTACGGTATGGTAACAGCACCACAAAGCATCGGAAGCTAACTGTTTTTTGGTGGATACCGGACGAGAAGGATTACCAACGATATTATCAAGAGGGTGATCCTTGGTCTATTTTCTGAGATGATCTGCATGAGATAGAGTTTCACGAACCATCTTTGTGGATGTAGCATCCTCAGGATGTACAGAAGGTCCAATAGTTTCATCCTGAGATGCTATAATCCACCTCTTAACTTCAACTACTGGGAGTTTTCTGGTGGTCTATGGAGCAGGTTCACGAATAGCCACTCTGTTAAATGTTACTGACCATTTATACCTGTGAAAACTTCAAGTCTTTTGAGTTAAATGTTATAGATTGTACTCATAATCATCCATATGAGGTTCAGGAGCCGGTTGAACTTCATCTTCATCAACCAGTTTGAAGGAACTCTTCTCCTTGTGAATGTTATGTCTGTTTTACCAGCTGGAGGTGACTCGAATGGGTGAGCTGAGTCTGCAGGAGTGACATTTAAGGCCTTCCGAAGAAGATCAGCACTCAGAGTAAGCCAGTGCTCATCGACTTGAAAGCTATAAACCCCAGTCTTTGCATCATGAGTCAGAGTATTCTAGAATAGCTGAATATAGATAGAAGGGACATTTGCTGATGTAGTTAATGCCCTAACATATGCATATCAACCTTAAAATGGGCAAGATAGGATTCATTTGCAACTTCTGTTGATCAAGAGAAGTTTCCTTTCTAATTTGTAACCACTTCGAGGCAATGAAAGGATCTGGTTCCGATCTCTTTCTTTTTTTCACATTCGATTGTTTTCTTACACATTGAGAGGACCAAGTATTAACCGTCGTTGATCACATTAGATTCATATTCTCCCTTCCCGGACAAATTGCATAGTGATTGACATTTTTGTTTAGTGAATTAGGATACCGCTGATCTACGTTTGATCATTAAGACTGGAACTTGTTGATGTCGAATGATTCAAGGAACGTGTACAAATTGGTGCTACGACTACCTTTAAGTAAGTCTGCACCATTAATATCACGAACAAAGCAATAATGCTTTCTGAAAGCAACTTCAAGATCAGAATTATAAAATTGCCCTACAGAGAATAGATTGTGTCTAAGTCCCTCTATGTAGTATACTCTGGAGATCATACTGTCACCAATAACATAATCTCCATAACCCATGATAGCTCTGAAGTGATCATTCCCGAATCTGACTATCCCGATGAACTTTTCCACAAAGTTCTTGAGCTTTGAACGATTCCCCGTCATATGTTTTGAACAGCCTGAGTCCAGATACCAAAGGATGACCTGTACGACCTGCATTTGAAAACAGTCGAGTGTGGAGAGTTTGGAATTTCGGTTCCCTAATTTTTGTTGGGGTCCTGGTGGTTAGCAGTTATGATAGAACATTGCACAGAAAGCTTAGTTAAAGGGCACAGTTCGCCTAAGGCAAATTTCTTTCCTGTGGGTCTCCATTGATAACCATAATTAAGTTTTCCTAAGGCGACTTTCTTTCCTGTGGATCTCCATTGATAACCAACATTAGCAAATAGTTTGCCCGTTGCTTTCCAAACCTGCTTGGTCTTGTTCAAACTGTTATCAGACAGTTTGCCTTTTGGTTTCCAGATCTGCTTCCCTTTATTCAAGACAATTTTAACAGTGGGGGTAGCATTCACAGAATTCAAGATATTAACAACACACATTTCATGATTTGCAGAGTTTAAACATTTGTTACACGTTTTGCACACAGATTCAGAATTCGAATTAATTACAACACGCTTAAAGCTAATGATAGAATCTACCCGATTCACTTTTGTCCATACTGACTTATTTGTCCTAGGGTGGTCTTCTACTTTCTTCTTATTCTCACTCTTAGCAGGCAGGATCATATTTTTCTTTGTATTGCTTCTAGGCTTTGATCTGCTTGCTTTAGTGGAAGTGTTTACTCATGTAGAATGAATCACAAGGACATTAGTCTGTTGAACTTTCTGGTGTACTTCATGTTTCTGTGTGTTACTAGATGAAGTTCCTGGTTTATCATTAAAAGTAACTTGCTCATCATCATAACACCTCCATGACTGTTACCCACTACAGCCGCCACGAGCACCCCGCCACCATAGCATCATCATCATAACACCTCCATGACTGTTAAACAGCCTATAGGGTGCATTTGGTTGTTATAACACCAAGATTGGGTGCGTTTGATGTGGGTTTAGCACCACCAGGTTGCGTCTGGTTTTCGTGTACAACACCACAGGTGCGTGGTTTGGCTGTGAACCAAGAAAAGGGGTGCGGGGGATTTATTTAAGCACCAAGGGTGCGTTCGGGTGGCTGTCACGCACCCCAAGGGTGCGTTCGGATGGGTTTGGCACAAGAAGAAGGGTGGGTTGGTTTCTATAATGCACCAGAGGTACGTTAGGTTTCTGTTCAGACCCGCAGGGGTGCGTGTGGTTTGAGTTTATAGCAGCAGGAGTATGTGTCTGGTTTTATTCATAAGCACCAAGGGTGCGTTTGTTTGGGTTTATAACACCACCACGGGGTGTTCGTTTGGTTTTCTTGCACCACAAAGGATGCGTTGGGTTTATTAACAGCAGGGGTGTTTGCTTAGCAACATTTAGGGTGTGTCGGTCTTGTGGTTGCGCCACCAAAGAGGGAGTCGGGGTTGGGTTCTTGTACCACAAGGGGGTGTTTGTTTGTTTGGTGGCAGCCGCCACCATAAGGGGCGTTTGGGGTCCGGGTCAGCAGCAAGAGGCTGCGTTTAGTTTGATTAGAACCGCAGCGGGTGCGTTTGGTTTTGGTTATAATCGATTAGGATGCGTTTGGTTTCGGGTTGGCAGCCAAGGTGCGTTTGGTTTCATTTCTCACCAAGGGATGCGTCGGTTTGTGTTCGCCCCGGAAAGGGCACGTTTGTTTGGGACAACCAACAAAAAGGGTGCGTCTGGTTGCGGGTTAGCATCAGGTAGCGGGTGGTTTTATAAACCACCAGCAAGGGTGCGGTTGTTTATCCCTATGGTGACCTTCTGTTCCGGGTATTCATCATCTATCACTGTCTTTTCTTCTGTATCTATGCAACTGAGGATGTCTTTCGCATCACCCTGACCGTTATTGGTTGAATTTCATTTTTCTTCCATTGACCTCTGTAAGTTGTGTTCTAAGAAGATGGTACCAACGCCATTAGGCATGTGAAATTTTATAGCTCCATGCACTGTGGATACTACGATCCCCATTTCTTGCATAACTATTTTCCCCAGTAGTAGGTTATGCGGTGAATCTGACCTTACGATTACGAATGTAAGTGTCTTCGTGATAGTGAGGGGACCTTCTCTGATTGTGACTTCTAATGGTATTTCTCCTAACAACCATGACTCTTCTCCCGAAAAGCCCACGAGGGGAGTATTGGAGTCCACTCGAAGAGATCTGATTGACGGTTTCAACTTTAGAAAGAAGTGTTCATATATTACTTCGCATGAGCTTCCGCTGTCCAAATATGCCCTGTTTACTTGTCTTCCTGATATGTACACCTTGATTACTACTGGGTCTAATGAGCCCTCGTTTGGGATGGGGGAAACATAATTTCTCCCGTCCTGTTGTCGCTCGTAGGTCTCTTCTTCAGCCTGTGGTCTCTTCCGCTTACCATAAGAATAAAGGTTTTTTCCAATGCTGGCTTTTCTTCTTTATTCTTTTCTCCTGACTGTGTGTCAAAAGTCTTTTCTCTTTTCTTTGTCACCCATTTTACCAGATGGGCTAGCTATCCTGTTTTGATAGCTTCTTCTATCTGATGCTTTAGCTCTCGACATTTATTTGTTTCGTGCCCATAGTATTCGTGAAAATGGCAGTATCTTGTCTTGTCTTTGGGCCAATTAGGCCCAGGCAGCCGTGGGGGACGTTCGAAGGTCTTGGCTACACTTTTTGTGGTGAGAATCTCTCTAGGGCTTTTGGCTAGATTGGATAGTAATTTATGATTTTCCCCTTTGTAAGGGAAGGACCGGCTTCTATCCATTTGACCTTTGTTGTTGTTCCAGGAAGATTTCTTTAGCCTTTCGAAACTATCTCTTCGATCATTTGAGATGCCATTAGTGGCCACCTCTCTTGCTTCGACCCAGGTGTATGTTTTTTCCATTAGGCCCTTGTAAGTAGGTGGGAGATCTGTAGAGAGGTGTTCGACCAAACTTCTTGTCCTTAAACCATGAATAAAACCAGAGATTCGTTGGTCTTCGTGCAAGCCCAAAATCTGCAAGGTGTCATATGTGTATATGGTAATGAAGGCTTAGGTGCTTTTGTTTTCCCTATGTTTGATGTTATGTACAGCCAGATGTGTCTTTGTGAACTTCTTCTGTTGGCTAAAGTGCGATCGGAACTTTGCTTTGAGATCTTCGTAATCAAGGATGCTACCTGCCTTTTGACTATTCCACCATATTCTGGTGGAGTCTTTGAGGGTATATGTGAGCATATGACAAGCTACTGGCATTAACCATTTCTGCATCCTTATGGCCCCTTCAAAGAGGTGTAGGAAGTTGTCGGGATCCCCTTTCCCGTCATAGGAACCAATATGGGAAGGCATTTTCAGTCCATCTAGGAGAGGGTAATCCTCTATCCAGCGGACAAAGGGTGTTATTGAGCCAAAAGGTTCGAGAAAAGGCTTGTAAGGTTTGGATTGGCATACACAAGCATGTTTGGGAACACATACATAGGCTATGTAAAAAAAGGATAGCCATTCAAAGGGATATTCGCAGGATGCGTAAAGCCATTTTGAGGAAGTATGTTACTATTTGTGAAGGTCTATGGTATGTGCCCTCTTTGTGGGAGGTTGGCGAAACTTCCCCCTATAAAGGGTTTCCCATCAGTGTTTGCGGAGGGAAGCCCATAGGCTGTCCATTAACAAAACTCGCAAGTTGTTGGTGGGGGTACACATGCATAGGCATAAATCTGTTTGGTACATTCAAGCTTGCAGGTATGAAAGGTTGAGCATTATGTGATAAGAACGTACCGTTAGGAGGGAGATTCCCTCCTACATTATTTGGAAGTGCCTAACCTCTGTAAGCAGAAGTTAGGGAAGACTGCAAAGGTTGCCCATTCTCGCTTCTCTTTATGTGGGTTGCTAAAAGTGGAAGAAGGTTTACATTTTGACTTCCATTCCCTCTTGATGCTTCTTTCGAAGGCCTTCCACCTTTGTTGTTCCTTTCGACCCTGCTTTCCCCTCTGTTTTGAGTTTCCTCAAACCCTACTACTCTTTCCCTTCTTCTACGGACCCTGAGAGACGCTGCTCGAAGTGGTGGATTGACAGCTCTGACAGGTTCCGGTCTTTGTTTCATTTCTTTTTCTTCATCGTAGTCTTCGCTGACATACTCTAATTCAGTTCGGAGGATGAGATAAGAGAGCGTGGAGTAGTAGAGAGTACGTGGCGAGAGAGGGGCGAGAGAGGCTGATGGGGAAGGGCAATTGGAGGTATTGGCAGGGGAAGAGTTGATAGGGTGGAGGCAGGAGAGCGGGAACGCAAACGAGTGTGAGGAGGAACTGGAGTTGCTTGAGTATGATGACGAAAGGAGATTGGAGGGGAAGTGAAAGAGGATGCTGGGGCAAAGGACGTGAGTGGAAGGAGAGATAGAACGAAGGAGTGAGTGAGGACGGTAGGAGAGCGACTTGGGGGATTGAGGGAGGAGAGTTGGGATGAGGGACAGGTCTGAGTGGGGGAGAGAGGGGATAGATTGGAGGAGTAAGAGGAGATATGGCATGGAGAGAATAGATCGTTGTTACGCATCTGCCTTTGTCGGTCCCTTAGTAGGGACTCCAAGGTTTCATAGTTGGCTTCCACAAAAGCTGGGCTAATCACAGGATTGCGATTAGTTAAGGTTGACGCACAATAGGCTATAGGCGTGTTTTCAGGAGTAGTGGCGACAAACATGGTGGTAGTTGTAGGCACTGCCGAAAAACTAAGCGGTGTGGTGTTATTTCTCTTCCGCTTGTCATGACTATTAACTATTAAACTACGAACTATTATAAACAATAAATATAAGGGGTGACCGAGTCTTTTTCTCATATCTAACAATAAGCCCAAAATCATAGTAATTTCTTTTGTTTTATTTCTACCACAGAATCTAAAATGTCAATGAAGCTTTAGGAGATGATAATTGGGTTATAGCCATGCAAAAAGAAATAAATCAATTTGTAGGTAATGATGTTTGGGATTTAGTTCCTCTACTTATGAGTCAAACTATCATAGGAACAAAATGGGTCTTTAAAAATAAATTAAACGAAAACGGCATAGTGTCTAGGAATAAGGCTAGATTAGTGGCACAAAGATATAATCAACAAGAAGGTATAAATTATGATGAAACATATGCTTCGGTAGCTAGGTTAGAGTCTATTGAATACTTCTTGCTATTGCTTGTGCAAATTATTTCAAATTATACCAAATAGATGTAAAAAGTGCTTTTCTAAACGGATTCATAAACCATAAGAGGTTTATGTTGCTTAACCTCTGGGCTTTATTGATTTTGAAAAACCAAATTATGTTTATAAACTTAAAAAGGCTTTATATGGTCTTAAGCAAGCTCCCATGGCTTGGTATGATAGACTAAAAGCATTTTTTATAAAATACGAGTATTCAATGGGAATGGTCGATAACACACTTTTTGCTAAGAAATCAAAGTCACATCTCATCATAGTTCAAATATATGTCGATGACATTATATTTGGTTCCACGTGTCAATACTTGTGTGATGATTTTGCAAAAATCATGCACGATGAGTTTGAAATGAGTATGATGGGGGAGTTGAACTTCTTCTTGGGTCTTCAAATAAAACAAATGGAAGACGAGATATTTTTCAATCAATCCAAGTACATCAAGGAGATGTTAAAGAAGTTCGGGTTGGAAGACTCCAAACCAACCAAGACGCCGATGTCGACGGAGATCAAGCTCACTAAGGACGATGAAGCCGACTCCGTGGATTGCACTAAATATCGAGGTATGATTGGTAGTTTACTTTATTTAACCGCAAGTAGGCCTGATATTATGTTTAGTGTTTGCTTATGTGCTCGTTTCTATGAAAATCCTAAGACTACCCACTTAGAAGTCGTTAAGCGTATGTTTAGGTATATTAGGGGAACTATCCACTAAGGATTATTATATCCAAAAGGAACCGGAATAGAAACTATAGTTTATGCTGACTCCAACCATGCGGGTGATTACGTTGATCGTAAAAGCACTAGTGGCTTTTGTAGGTTCATGGGATGTTGTTTAACATCTTGGTTCCTAAGAAACAAACGGCCTTTGCTATCACCACGACCGAAGCCGAATATGTATCCGCCGAAAAGGCGTGTCAACAAGCACTATGGATGAAACAAGCTCTCATCGACTACGACATACGCCTCGACGACGTTTCGATTATGTAAAACAATAAAGTCGCAATCAACTTAAGTAGAAACCTCATACAACACTCTAGAACTAAACATATAGAAATGCGTCACCACTTTCTTTGCGACAACGTCAAGAAGGGCAACATTTCTATCAAGAAAGTTGCATCCGAAGATAACATAGCCGATATAATAACTAAACCCTTTAATATGAAGTATTTAATTATTTAAGATTAGGATTAAGAATGATAGAACTCATCTTGGATAGTGATCCTCCATCCTCTTAAAAATAATCGTAAGCGGAGATCTAATGAAGTAATTAATCATTATTTAAAAGATGTTAATTCTCATTACACGTTCCAATTACAAACTTTCGATCATGAACATAATTGAGATTAGAATTTTACTAGATCAAGAAAACATCAATAAAATGACCATATATGTTTTCAAAATCTGCATGTACACCATTAGTGGTCAATCATCTAATTACAACTCATACTTGTGTTGACGATGTTTTGTTAAGTCTAAATGTTCATAATGCTTGTGTTATTAACAATGGTCAAATATATGCTAAAGATTAACACACTCCTAGTAGGATCGACTACGTTGAAATTCCATTAGGAAATTCACGACAAGTTGGACAATTCGCTCAAAACTTGGACGTCGACTTCGAAAACTAAATCACACACTCCTAATAACATATATAACACGATCCAATTGTTAAAAACACAACACCATCTCTCAATTTGGCTAAAGACCAACTCTGTCCATTTTCAAGCATGTCACGGATCCACCCATTGGGAGATCAGTCCCTACTTAGGGAGATCCGTAAGTCAGCAGTCCTACCCTATATTTAAATTGTTGTACCACTTCCTTCTTCTCCTCCCATAATACACCTCCACCTAACTCTCATATCACCCAAGATTAAACATTCCCGCCAACATCATTTCAAGCTATAATTAATATATATCCAAAATTCTCAAGATATCAACAATCTTCTTTGTAAGTTTTCCTTTTTCAAATTCTTATTTTGAATCATAATTTTTAAATCTCTACATAAAGAAGCTAAGATTTAAAAAAATATCTTTACACAGACTCACCAATAAAAATGGCTTTGTTAGTGCAAATATTAGGATATTTAATCTATACGATCTTCTTATATTTTGGTGATGACAAACATATGACTTATAATACGTAACATAAAGTGCGCAAGTTACTTGTAATCACAAATCATCAATGAATACATGCATCAACATCTCTCGACGTCTCAAGTATGCATCAAGACGGATATTGGTTTACACCCGATGTAAATCACATAAGGTATGTACAAACAAGCATTAAACTTGTAGGATGATCAAAGAAATAAGTTTTTGTCTTAAACTTTACATTTTTATAAATGTAACAAAATAATTTTTTCAAAACTTAATTAGACAAATTATTTTTGAATTATAAAGAAATGTTTTATGTGGTAATTAATTCAAAATTCAAAATCTGATTCTTTTCCCCCCAAAACATGTCAACCTTTTACCAGACAAGTTTGTCACCACAAAAAGACAAAAACAGGAGCGTCTGTCGAGGCGGTCCCTTAAATAGGCTGGCGGCCCCCTTAATTATCCGGCGGCCCCCTAATATATCTGGGACCGCCGTTTCCTGACAGGCTGTTTTTCAGCTCCTATAAATAGTGGGTCACCTCCAACTATTTTCATAACCCTTTTGCATGATTTTCTTTCAGTTCTTTCTCTCTCTAGATCTCACTAAATCTCTCTAAACCTTTGATCATTTAACTTGTTTAATCTTGTTTAAATGTGATCCAATCTTCTATCATTTCCTTCTTTCCTCAAGTGCAAGAGAAGAACTTCAGTCATCTTCAAGATCCAAAGTTATGTAGTCTAGTTAGTCCATTTGTAACATTTGTTACATATAGATCGAGTCCATGTCTTCCAATCTTTAGTAGTGTGTAGATCCAAATGATGTATATATTTGGATGGGTTGATTGTGGGTTGGTTAGTATTTTAGGCCTTAAAATACTTTGGTGAAGTGATAGATTGGTTCTAGCTAAGATTAGGACTCGACATCTAGCTTAGTGTCGGAAAATAATGTAAGCGACGCGGTTTATGTGTTTAGGCCATAAAACACAAGGTTTGTTATGTTGGGCCATAAAACATAACGGGTTTGGTTGTACCCGAAGAAGGACTCGACATCTAGCTTAGTGTCAGAAAATAATGTAAGCATTGGTATAAGGTTTTCTTCGCCGAAAGGGAGCTTGTTGATTAGTGAAGTAACTCTCGAGTTGGATACTCGAGGAGTGAAGTAGGGCGAAGAGGAGCTTCGTAACTGAACCGCTATAAATCATCGTATCGGTTTGCATTTTCTTTTACCTTTCTCTTTACTTATGTCTTTACATTTATCGCTTTACTTTTACACTTGCATTGTGCTTATGATTGTGTGAATTGTTGTGTATGTTGTGTTAGTCATGGTTATGTATCTTTTTGTAGTAAACATTGTGAGTGTGGATATATTGGTAGAATATGCGCTAGTAATTGTAAATCTATTATCGACACTTCTCATATTGCGTCAAACTTGATTGGTGATTTGATACAAATGATCTAGTCCGAAAACCTCTTCTGGAGGCGGTCCCTTTAAATAGGGCGGCCCCCTGATGTACTAGGCGGCCCCCATATATTTATGGGACCGCTGGCAGAGAGTGATATAATCTTTGATCTTAAATTTTTTAAAGGAAACGTATTCATCCCCCCTTTACGGTTTTCACAATTGGTATCAGAGCCACGTCGCTTTAGTTTTCAAAACAAATGGTTTTTGAAATAGAGTATGATCCATGTATCAAATTACCCATGAAGGGGGACTAAATATGGAAAGTGTTTTGTTGTTTGATTCGTACTAGTTTTGTTATTAAATATACTTTGTATACTAGCTTGAAGGAAAATTTTCTCAAAGAACTTGGAAGTGTCAACTTGTAACACCCCCAAAAATGTGTCGCAGCGGAAATATGTCAGGGGGCGTTACTTCATAATACAATAGCACAAGATACAAGAGAACGACCTCTAAATGTGTCGTTTGTAAAACAATCTCGTTGATTTTCTGAAATCAAAATAATAGTTGTCCCATAATTGCATCACCATGAAAAACTTGAATGTAAAGACTCCAATGCACATCAAATAATCCAAGCATCTAATTCACCTGAGAAAAACATGCTTAAAAGTGTCAACATTAAAGTTGGTGAGTTCATAGAGTTTTGTAAGTATAAATGTAAATGTTGGAATCCAAAGATTTATAAAGTATGTATGACCATTTCAATCCTTATAATAATCGCCAAAAGTGTAAGAGTAAATGTAGAACCAAAAGAGTTTAGTGTTTATTGCTTCGCCGCAATATAATGAAAAGTGTTCAGAAATTAGTAATGTTTAATAAGTAGTATGGACAGTGAAATCGTTGATTTTTCCAAAATGTATGGGTCTACTATAACAAATACAGTACCCATAGATAATATCTACTGTTGCGCTAAGCTCATGACACCGAAACCTTAAGTATACGTTGCTATAAGTTAGTGCCCCGGTAGGTGCATTGCCTAGCACCTAGTTTCCTCAAATGTAATGCGTCCGTGTACATGGTAGTGCGTTGTTATCTACCCGGACGGGGGAGTTCATTCCCAATAGATCTATTCACAGCATTCGCGCTCCCTCAACCGGTCCTCCGGTCAAGAAATTAACGGTTCATGATAGGGGGACTTCATGGCAATAAAGTAACTTAGGCAAACCACGTAAAAAGGGAAATTCTCACATAAAGTACTTGTGTCCAAAGTAAAAGTGACCATTTGTATTCGTAAATAGCTTTGAGTACTTAAATCCATAAGTAGAAAAGAGTGTGATATAAATCAAGTAGTTGAGTTCGAAATGAGTATGTAAACAATTTCGTAAACATGTATTGTTGGGAAATACAAGTCAAAAGATCAAAGTACTGCTAAATAGAAAGTCAAAGTACTGCCAGTCAAAGATCGAAGTACTGCCTATGTAAACCAAATGTGTAGAATAGTATGAGAAAGATATTGTAAACGAATATGTAAACAAGTTGTATTGAGCATGTATTCTCCCCCGAGATTTGTAAAGTAAATGTAAAACAAGTGAAAGAGGGGCTATAAACTCACATCGATGATGAAGAACGATTGGCGGGAATGTACACATTGAGTACAAGACGAAACGGAAACTGAAACGGCTCGACCAAGAAGTTGCAGCTTAACTTAACTGCTAAGTCTCACCAGCCTAAGATAATGAATTTGGGTTTCCCGATGAACGATTGCATCAACGCGACACGTTGATAAAAGATTTAGATTTAAAGTTTGTAATAGTTTGGTGGTTGGTTAAATAAATAAATCAAAGAGTAAACGCAAAGTATGTAATATATTCCACATTTATTACATATTAAAATGAACAAGTATATAATTCAAATCGTGAATTATATAACAAAGAAAACCAATTAAATAAATAAAAAGTTCTCGTATAGATGTAAACGATGTTTTAAGGTTACAAATTATGTTAAAACGATGTTTGTAAAGCTTTTACAAAAGTTATGAATTTACCTTCTAGTCAGGAATTTATAAAATAATATTTTAAAATTAACCTTTCGTCTCACTGACGGATCGTAGCTAAAATTGTTGTCTCAATGTAAAATGTAGTTTATCGTCGTTGTATGGTTAATGTAATAGTTAGATTATGATATATTTTAAAAATATAACTTTTGTTCCCTTATTGGTTAATGAATAATAGAAACTCTAGAAAACATTACTAGAAGTATAAAACTTATATAAATTTTCGCCATGACATATCCATTTATAAATCGTTTTCACATATTTATAAGTCCAATATTTTCCCACTTAATCAATGAAATCAATATTGCAAACCCCCACGTGTTTTAAATGTATAAACATATATATTTATTTCAACCGAACATAATAATAATTATTACATTTATTTAACCATTTTAAACCACCAATATATATATCCTGTTTATAATTTATATATCTCGTGTTATTATTATTTGTCAAGGTATGAATCAAACAAACCCTTGTTGTTTCGCTAAACCAACGCCCTTTTTGTTGTGAAAACTTAACCAAACGCACCCTTGTGCGTGGCTGTTAAGCCAAACGCACCCTAATTTTGGTAAACCCCAATCCAAACGCACCCTATGTATTCGCTAAACCAAACACATCTTTTCGTTGCTAAACCCACAGCCAAACGCACCCTACTGTGGGAACCAGCCAAACGCACTCTACGGCTAATTACCACAACCAAACGCCCCTAATCAGTCAACCGCAACACAACCACCCCTAATCTTGTTATAACAATTAAACCAAACACGCTCGACTGCTGTTTGTCAAATCAAACGCACCCTTTTTGTTATATTTGCAGCCAAACGCCCTTGTGGTTGCTACACAGCCAGCCAAACGCACCCTTGTGCCGTTTGGCAGCCAACCAAACACCCCCTTTTGTTACAACACAACCCGACGCACCCTAAAGGTGGCTGTCAACCCGCAACCAACCCGGACACACGCACCCTAGTCTGTTATGAACCAAACGGACCCTAATCTGGTGCATATCTCCGAAACCAAACTCACCCGGCTGTGAACCACAACAACCCGAACACACCCATGTTTTACTATAACCCAACCGCACCCTTTTTCGGTGATGAGACACAAACCAGTCGCACCCTCGTGGTGCGGTGGTTGTCATCGAAACAAACACCCTCGCGGTGTTAACATATGAAACGAACGCACCCTTTTTGCGTTTTATAAATAAAGCCGAACGGACCCTAGTGGTTTTAAAACCAAAACGAAACACACCCTTTTGGTGTTTATAGAAAACCAAACGCACCCTCGGGTGCTGTTATAACGGAACCAATCGCAACCATAGGGATGATTGTACAGCGAGGTGATGACATGGTTGAGATGGCCACGATGGTGGTTATGCTGTCGAGGTGATGACGGCTGTGGTGTTGGGTGGGTCGTGGAAATGGCGTCGGTGGTGGTAAATGTGTAAATCGGTGGGTGAGGGTGGCGTGGGGAGGATGGTGGTGTAGGCGGATGTTGACCGGAGCTCGCCGGAAAACTCGCCGGAAAAAGAGGGGCGCCGGAAACCTTATGAGAGGGGAGAGGAGTGTTTAGGGTTATAAGTGTGTGTGTTGTAGAGATGAAATGAAAAAGAAATTATATAAATTATTTATATATTAAAACTTTATATCAAAAGTGGCAAGTTACATAGTTTAGGGTCTAAAGTGTAATTTCTTTATTATAGTTTTGGTAAAAACGGTTCGGGACCCATTTGAACGACTTAACGGATGAGTCGAGCCGCGAAACTTGCGCCATTGTTTTTCAAATTATTTTTCCAATAAAAATGAGTATTCACTCGACTAATTTTCGTAAATGTTTTATAGAATTTATTTAAAACGTTTATTATTCATTTATATATTTTTCCGATAAACTTTATCCGTAAAACGAATTTTAACTTTAATAATTGCGTTTTTAACATACGTTTTCGATTAACAAGATAATTAATTTATTAAATATTTTTATTTAATAACTTATGATAATTAAATACAAATTTAATTATTTTGGGTCGGTACGCGTTGTGTTCAAAATTTTAGCGAGGGCATTTCAGTCACCTTCTGACAGTTTCCAGGTCTCGGTCAAAACTGAAAAGTTGCCAGGAATGTCGTTTTCCATTAAATTGCTTTAGAGTCCGAGTCCCGAGTCGTGAAATACGGGATTTAGATGGTCGTTCTTATAAGTCAAGCCAGAACCCTAAAAGTCCAAGAAATTGAAATCGTCATCAAAAATCAAAAATTCACCGGGATGTTACAGTACCACCCCTAAAGAAATCTCGTCCCGAGATTAAATCTGTTATCCGCTTAGGGTGACGAGGAACAAGACTTAAATTTACTAAACCCATTTGAACATGACTTCTGATAACTTTATTCAGCAATATCTAATGTTTCGACATTTCTTAATATCCATAAATTTCGGCTAGGTTGACCAGGATATCCAATCCATTAGAATAGGTATCTTAGAGAAATATCATTACCAGGTTTATTGTTGGTATAAGTGCTTTATGAAGCAAACCTCTTAATAGAGAACACATCAAAGGAGAAAGTGTAGTCGCGTGGTTATGTCTATATAAAGTCATAAATGTCTTAAGGCAGAGTCTCGTTTCTGCTATCTGTAATGTTCGATGATTCACATCAACGTGGCTTATGTATGTAAGTACTCAACTTACTTGGCAGTACTAGATAGTATCATGACTTAAATTGGTGTACTATTGGTCTGCAATGAATAATTCAACTGAATGCTATATCGACATATGCTTATCTTGTTCAAGGTAGGTTTATCACTAGTTATAAAGTTTTGTACAATCTGGGACCACACCAGACCCAATAACATCACTGGAACCATAACGACAATACTAAACAAACGGTGGATGGGATGCAGAGAATGAGACATTTCGAGAAACAACATTCCCAGAATAAAGTTTAACAAATGGGAGGAGCTCGCGTAAGAGCTTATGCGATAGACGGCGGATTATGGTACTCAGTCGCTAGTTTGAGGACGAATCAACTCCATTCACTCAAGTATGTAACAAGTCTGTTAGTTCCACGAACAGTTTACAATCGCAAGGATTTGCAATCGCAAAAGTAATAACTTAAGAATGTGATAAGGTAGCTCCAAGTGAGGCCTTAAGATTCTGCTGAGTAGTAAGACACGATTGTGTCTCTAGACCCTTTATAACGATCCTATGATTATCGATTATTCAGGTTCATACTCGTGTCACATCGGATAACCAATAAGCCCACTCATTTATAAATTCTTATTTTACGTAAAGAAGCGTCAAATTTATGTATAAGTAAGAATGATAAACTTATGGTTCGGTGATTTATAATTTATTTATTTAACTGAAGAGGCGTCCCAATCCTTTCAAATAAATAAATTATAAATCATCCTACTTAATAATTCCCGGTGCAATACGCGTACTCTCATAACCTTCAAGGTGATGGATGACATGACGATGCATGTGCTCTAATGAGTATGGGACGAGTGATTTAAAACTCGTCTTTGGAAGCTGGGAGTAAAAACTGCCAGGCGAGATCAACATAGAGTTCAAGATAATTAATGAGTACTTGGTTAGAGTAAATAAGGTAAAAGTCTCTATGAACGAGTCAACATAGCGATTACCATATCAATCCTCCTATTACAAGTCCCGCCTATACAAGACTTGTAACATTTAGATTCATACATAATCCCATGTAAACAGAATTATAACGGCCTCCGTGTAATACGATATTATATAAAGTTATGAAGAAAATAATATTCTTAGAGACCATTGTTTAACTTACAATGTCTGAGAACGAAGTGAGACCATTGCGCAACTCACAATGTCTAACGAGAGAAAAGAGGACCATTGTGCAACTCCACAATGTCTGAGGTATAATTGGAGACCATTGTGCAACTCAACAAATCTAAGAAGTAAAATGAACCATTGGATAACTCCACAATGTCTTAAAGAAAATATTCTAGTATTTATATAATAACCTCTATATAAATAAGCGTACAATAAACGCTAAGGGAATTGCATAAGCATATAATAAATTTTCATAAATGTATTCACGTAAGCACTTATTGCAACACGAATTGTAAAGCAACATAACAATAGTGTGTATGCACTTTGAAATGTTGATGGATGCAATGTTTGTGAAAACGGTTTATAGTCTAAGGGTAAAATAATGCAACCTGGGTCTCATAAACCAGGTGCTCTGATACCAATCTGTAACACCCCCAAAAATCATACAACGCAGCGGAATACAACGCAGCGGAATACCACATGGGGTGCTACTTCATAATACACAGCGCTAGATACAAGAGAACGACCTCTAAATGTGTCGTTTGTAAAACAATCTCGTTGATTTTCTAAAATCAAAATAATAGTTGTCCCATAATTGCATCACCATGAAAAACTTGAATGTAAAGACTCCATCCAAGCATCTAATTCACCTGAGAAAAACATGCTTAAAAGTGTCAACATTAAAGTTGGTGAGTTCATAGGTTAGTTTAAGTATGAATGTAAGTTTCAACAAATATATTTACCCACTGTGTCATCACAGTATCATGTAAAATGTTTATAAAATATGCATGACCCATTTTATGTCACCAAAAGTACCAATATTATCCCAAAGATTTTATAAAGAATGCATGACCAATTTAATGTCACCTAAAATTACCAATCTTATCCCAAAGATTTTTATAAATAATGCATGACAAATTTAATGAACAAAATGTTCCAAGTATGTATTTGTCGGGGGGCCCTATAGTCTCAACGTAATCCGACATGTTATAACGTTCGTTCCCAGTGATAGCTAGTCACCCGAAAGGGGGTTGTCAATCCCGAATAGATCTATTTTTTATATCATCTCATGAACATCACGCTATAATGTTCGTTACCTGCGATAGCTTAATCACCCGAACAGGGATCCACACCCGAATAGATCTATTTCATAACATTCGCGCTCACCCTCTAAGTGATTTACAGTTCATGATGCTGTGATGTAGACTTCTATGTACCCTAATTTGGGCAGTGATACAAATAATGTATTCCCATCATGGGTGTTCCCTCCAAGAACACCCGGGCAGTAATGATTGTTGGCCCCGCAGGCGCCAAACAAATCGTAATCCGAAAATCATTTTCAAATGAAAAGTAAGTAATGTTATGACCAAAAATGAGTCAAATAATAGTATACATCCTAGCTACGAGCTAGCAAAAATCGCATGGTAAACCAATTTGTAATCAATCATGTAAATGCATTTGTAAACAAGCATGTTCTCACCCCAAATATATATGTAAAACCAGTAAAACATGGGCTATAAACTCACAAAATTCCTTAAAACAATCGCATTGTTATAAGATAACCGAGTAAGTATAAGAATTTGTAGACAAGCATGTATCCCCCTCGAGGGTTATAAAACATTCAAAAGATTGAAAAGCGAGTGCTAATGAACCACAATGATTAAGACCACATCACTAAATCATAATTAAATCACAACTGAATCTGCAACGATCTCGACCACGACCTATAATTATGTCGTTCGATTATAACACGTAATAAATACGACCAACGATGCGTACATTGTAACCACGAAATAATACATATATACATGTGATGAGAAATCCACTTGCGCGTCTTTAAACCTTAACCCTTAGTATATTATATGAATATATACTATTTTTTCGTCCAATCCTAACTTATCTCAATATTTACAGAAAGTTACTATTTTTAGACTCCCCGTTTTTAGAACCAAACAATGATCTTAATACTATTAATTGAAATAATATATTAATCGACTTTATTTTATCATTCAAAATCGTACTCATAATGTATTAATATTAATTAAAATATTCGTTGACTTTTACGTTGACCTTTATTTTTGACCCGCTATATTTCAAGTTTTAAAACTGATAAGCCTCGCGACAAAGTAAAACGTCATTACGAACAACTTTCGTGTTTTGCCGGAAGGCTGAAACGGACTCGAAAGTGCTCAAATCGTTTAATTAATAGATCTGTCAGATTTAATATATTAAAAATAACTTATTTTCTATTAAGTGTATATTCCGATTTCACTCAGTGTCTCCGCTTTTGGATTACAAGTCCCGTTTTATGTCTAAAGTCCGTCAAAATATAATTTGTTATATTTTGTAAACCAAAGTCTAACTTATCAAAGTCTCGAACTCCGAATCGCACGTTCTATTTTCTGTTTTAAATTATCCGTAATAAAGAGGCGTCAAAGTCCGTTTTTAGTTCAATTCTCGTCTAAGCTATATCTAAAATGTGTCTCGTATGCATATAATTTCTTATTAATCCTGCGTAATACACTTATATAATATCTCACGTCGCGAAGTTTTCAACAGATGTTCATCACCTATAATTTTATTCATCAAATAAGAAACATAATATAATTTTTGTGTTAACCAAACTCACCCTTTTTTCGGTGTCATCCCACAAACCCGACGCACCCCTTTGTTTTCGACACCGAACCAAACGAACGCACCAGACTCGAGTTATAAACACCAAACGCACCCTAATCTATTTCAAACCAAACACACCCTTTTCCCCGGTTGTCCCCCGGTTGTCAAACGCACCCCTTAGGTGTTAAACCCACAGCCAAATGCACCCGCTGCGTTTCTGGAGACCAACCTGAATGCACCCTTGTTGTTGCAAACCAACCACCAACCAACCCAAACCAAGCGGGCGGCTGTCAACCCGGCTGACCCCGCAGCCATCCCGAACCAGACCCACAAACAAACGGCCCCCGGTTTGTTATGATACAAACCAAACGCACACCCCGCGCGTGTTGGTCACAGCAAACCACCCCTATTGGTGAAAACAATAAACCAAACACACCTTCGTTTCTTAAACAAAACCAAACGCCCTTGGTTTGTTTGTATAGAACCCAAAGCAACCTAATGTGGGGCTATGAAAAACTGAACCCGACGCCCCCCTGTGGTTGCTGTTACAACAAACGCACCCTCCGGGTGCTATACACCCGACCCGACGCATCCTCTCGGGGCTGTCACCACAAACCAACACACCCTCGGTGCTAGTAAATGACCATGAAGATGGTGTATGATGATGGTGGTGGCAAGTGGCGGTGTGGAGTCGCGAGTGAGGAAGAGTGATGGTGGGGATCAGATAGATCGAGAGATGGAGAGGATTTTTGGTGTTGGCCGGAAAAGCTCGCCGGAAAACGTTTCCGGCGGCTGTGGTGGTGGTCGCCGGCTGACGGATATTTGGGAGGGAGAAGAGAGATATATAAGTGTGTGTGTATATTTGAGAGATGAAAATGAAATAAATTAATATAAGTTTTATATTTATATAAAACTTTTAAATTAAATGTATTAAGTTAAATAGTTGGGGGTTTGTTTTGTAAATATTTTACAGGGACCAAAAGTGAAAGTTTCGGGAAACTTTTATAATATATTGGTTCGGGACTCATTTGAGCGGCTTAACGAATGATTCAACGCACGAAACTGGCGCCATTGTTTTTCAAATCATTTTTCCGATAAAAATGAGTATTCGCTTGATAATATTTCATAAATATTTTATAACATTTAATAAAATATCTGTTATTCATTTTGCGAACCGGTTTTTGCCTCGTCCGCAATAGAATGGATTTAAGCTCGAGCATTTGCGTTATCACAGCGCTTTTTATCAAAATGATGAATAATTTATTTAATATTTTTATTAAATAAATACTGATAATTAAATAACATACAAATAAGAAAAAAGAAAATTAATTATTTTTGTTGCCGTACTCGTTCTTGATTCAAAATCTTGCGAGGGCATTTCAGTCACCTTCTGACTGTTTTCGGGTCTCGGTCAAACTAAAAAGTTGTCAGGAATTCAGTCCACATCAAATTGCTTTAGAGTCCGAGTCGTGAAAACGTGATTTAGATGATCGTTCTTATAAGTCAAGCCAGACCCTAAAAGTCAAAGATTGAAATCGTCATTCAAATTTTCGAAAATTCTCGGATGTTACAGTACCTACCCCTTAAAGAAATCTCGTCCCGAGATTAAATCTGTGTTATCCGCTTAGTGTGACTAGAACAGAGGTGAAAGAATAATAAAAAAAAGTAGAAGAAAAAAACAAAAAAAAAATATCAAGGAAAAGAGACGATAAAAAAAAAAAGAAAGAAAGAGAAAAAAGAAAAAAAGAAAAGAAAAAAAAAAATACCAAAAAAAAAAAAACTAAAGGAAAAAGAAAAAGGAACAAAAAAAAAACAAAAAAAGAAAAGAAAAAAAAAAAAGAAGAAAAAAACAAAAGAAAATATGGAAGACTCCTCTAAACAAGAAACTCACCCCAACCACGAGACAAACAAACCACATAAAAAAAAAAAACAAACAAACACCATATCCCAGACCCTCCATACTCCCCATCCCACCCCAACCACCTGCAACCCCCCCTAACCCCACCCTCCCCCCCCCCTCTCCCCTCCCCCCCGCCCCCATCCCCCTACCCTCCCCCGTCCTCCCCGCCCTCCCCCCCGCGCGATCCACTCGCCGCCCCATCCCACCCAGCAACCCCCCTCCTGGCCTCCTCTCCTCCCCCACCTCTCGCCAGCACCTCTCACCCACCCCATCCCCCCTCCCCTTCCCCCCTCGCCGCCCTCCCCCCAACCCCCCCCCCCTGCCACCCCACCCCCCAACCGTCAAACCACCTCCCAAAGCCCCATCCGCGCACCCAAAATACCTCCCACTCATCTGTATAACTCCCAAACACCACACCCTACCCAAAAATCATTATTCCCTCTAACCCACCAATACGACAAAGCCACAAAGAGACACACACCATCCCCTTAATAATGAAGTTCACTCCAAGCAAAAAATAAGCAACCATCCTCATAGAGCCCACATCAACTACCCAGAGAAGATGCGATAGAACAGTTATGATAAGTATTCAAATAGACCGATGCCTGAGTCACGAATCTACTAACAACACATGCCACGAAGCAACTCAACAACTTTTCTATAATTATGAGAGTACCCAACCTTACTGGCATACTAGGATGTAATTCGCGACCTAAGACAATCAAACTAGTTGCCACGAAAATAATCTACCAACTAACAGTATCTTCGATGGTGTGTTATCACGTTTAAAGGGATCTGCCTACCTAATGTATACAGTGTATCAGTCGGACCGCTCCAGGACCAACATAGCGACCAAAAAGTCAATACTATAACAATGTGACTGGATATTGCACTCTGTCTGTTACTCCACAGGACATTCGAGATTGCAAGGACTTGCAATGACAAAAAGTAATAACATAAGAATGAGATAAGGTAGCTTCAAGCGAGGCCTTAAGAGTTTGCTGAAGTTTAGTAAGACACGATAGTGTCTCTAGACCCTTTTAACGATTTCACTGAGATTATCGATTTCAGGATCATACTCGTGTCATATCGGATCCAAAAAGCCCACTCATTATAATTTCTATTTACATAAAGAATTCATACCAAATTTAATGAAAGTGAAGAAATGATAAACTTAAGGTTCGGTGATTTATAATTTAATTTATTTAACTGAATAGGCGTCCCAATCTTTCAAATAAATAAATTAAAAATCAGCCTACTTAATATTTCCCGGTTCAATACGCGTACTCTCATACCTTCAAGGTGCTGACATACTATCAAGAGCTCTAATGAGTATGGGACGAGTGAATTAAAACGCCGTCTTTGGAAGCTGGAAGTAAAAACTGCCAGCGAATCACTCAAAGAGGTTCAAGATAGTTAATGAGTACTCGGCTAGAGTAAATAAGGTAAAAGATCTCTATAACAAATCAGTATAGCGATTATCATATCAATTCACCCTAAAACAAGTCCGCCCATACACGACTTGCAATACTTAGATTCCATACGCAATCCCGTGTAAACATAACTTGACAGTCTTTTGTTATATAGCAATTTATCATATCAATCCTCATATTACAAGTCCCGCCTATACAAGACTTGTAATACTTAGATTCATACATAATTCCATGTAAACAAAATTATAACGGCCTCCGTGTAATACGATATTATATAAAGTTATGAAGAAAATAATATTCTTAGAGACCATTGTTTAACTTACAATATCTGATAACGAAGTGAGACCATTGCGCAACACACAATGTCTGACGAGTAGAATGAGACCATTGTGCAACCCACAATGTCTTACGAGTAGAATGAGACCATTGTGCAACCCACAATGTCTTAAAAATATTCTGGTATTTATATAATAACTCTTATATAATTAAGCGTAAGATATACGCAAAAGATGTAAGCATACATATTACATATATGTATGTCACGTAAGCACTTAATGCAACACGTAATGAAAGCACATAAGCAAGTAGCGTGTATGCACTTTGAAAATGTTTGATGTGATGCAATGTTTGTGAAAACGGTTATAGTCTAGGGTAAAATATGCAACCTAGTTCTCTATAACCAGTGCTCTGATACCCATCTGTAACACCCCCAAAAATCATATACAACGCAGCGGAATACCACTTGGGGAGTTACTTCATAATACGCAACACCAGATACAAGAGAACGACCTCTAGGTGTCGTTTGAAAAATAACATTGTTGATTTAATCAAAATCTGAATTTAATATAACATTTGTCTCATAATTGTATCACCATGAAAAACTTGAATGTAAAGACTCCAATGCACTTCAAGAAATCCGAGCATCTAATTTACCTGAGAAAAACATGCTTAAAACGGTCAAAATAAAGTTGGTGAATTCATAGGTTAGTTTAAATATAAATGTAAGTTTCAAAAAAATATATTTACGCACTGTGTCATCACAGCACCCTGTAAAACGTTTAGAAAATATGCACGACACATTTTATGTCACCAAAAATACCAATCCTATCCCAAAGATTTTATAAATAATGCATGACAAATTTAATGTCACCAAAAGTACCAATTATGTATTTGTCGAGGGGCCCTATAGTCCCAACGTTATAATCCGACATGTTATAACGTTCGTTCCTAGTGATAGCTAGTCATACGAACGGGGGTTGTCAATCCCGAATAGATCTATTTTATATCATTCGCGTGGACATCACCTATAAATGTTCTTTACCTGCTATAGCTAATCACCCACAGGGATCCACACCCGAATTAATCTATTTCATAACATTCCGCAGCTCACCTCCAAGTGATACGTTCATGACGCTGTGACGTAGACTTGTATGTACCCTAATTTGGGCAGTGATACAAATAATGTATTCCCATCATGGGTGTTCCCTCCAAGAACACCCGGGCAGTAATGATTGTTGGCCCCGCAGGCGCCAAACAAATCGTAATCCGAAAATCATTTCAAAATGTAAAGTATGTATTTATGGACCTAAAAATTGAAGTCAAATAATGTATCCCATAGCGAGCTATGCAAATAAATATGTAAACCAATTTGTAATCAATCATCGTAAATTGGCATTTGTAACAAGCAAGTTCTCAACCCAAAATAAATTATGTAAGAACCAGTAAAAACATGGGCTATAAACTCACAAAAATTCTTAAAACAATCGCATTGTATAAGATAATCGAGTAAGTATAAGAATTGTGGTAGACAGCAGGTGAATCCCCCTCTGCGGTTAATAAACATTCAAAAGATTGAAAAAGCAGCTAAGAACCACATTGATTAAAGACCACGATCAATTATCCAATAAATCACAAACTGAATCCTGCAACGATCTCGTGACACGACCTATAAATTTATGTCGTTCTAAGAAAGGAAAAAAAAAAAAAGAAAAAGTTTGGTGGTTGGTTAAATAAATAAATTGAAAATATACGCAAAGCGTGTAATATATATTCGTTATATACTTCTTATGAAAAATAACCCTTATATAATTCTTACCGTAAATTATATCACAAAAACGATCAATCCAAAGATTTATGAAAAGTATATAATATCTTGCAGGTCTTATATAATAAATGCGAGTTGTTAATTAAACCAAATTAGTTTGACTCCAATTTAATTAACAAAAGACTTTGAATAAAAGTTGACACGTATCTTACTATTATAACTTAAACAACCGAAGTTGGTAACCGTTTATAACCATTATAAAATATAATTTAATATTTTATAAATTATGTTTCATTTCGTTAACAGGTCGTGTCTAAAACACTTCGCCTTATTGTAAAAGTATAGTTTTCGCTCGTTGTCCAGGTTATTGTATAATACCATTTAATATATCTTAAAACATATCTTAATTTCTTTTATCGTTTCTCTAAATTAATAAAGTTTTAGTAAATCGTGAATATAGAAAATTATATAAATTTTCGTCATGACTTTTCCGTTCGTAAATCGTTTTCCATTTTCGCAAAACTAAACGTTTTCAGTAAATGAATATATAGTGAAATCAATCGCGTTTCAATATTTCAAATGCCCGCGTGTTTAGATATAATATATATATACACCCTTATATTTAAATTAAAACAATTATTAAGGATTATATTTATTTAACCGATTAAAAACCACCAAATAATATTTATCCAGTTTTAATATTTATTAAAACTTAAGTTATTTTTATTTGTCGTTTTGATATATAAACCAAACAAACCCTCGTCGTTTCCTCGTTGATTCGCTAAACCAAACACATCTTTTCGTTGCTAAACCCACAGCCAAACGCACCCTACTGTGGGAACCAGCCAAACGCACCCTAATCTGCTCCCTTATAAACCAAACGCACTCTACGGCTAATTACCACAACCAAACGCCCCTAATCAGTCAACCGCAACACAACCACCCCTAATCTTGTTATAACAATTAAACCAAACACGCGCGACTGCTGTTAACAGCCAAACCAAACACTCCTAGATGTTTTCTACCTCAACCAAACACCCCTTAAACGATGTTAAATCCAGAAACAAACACCCCTAGTCTGCTGCAACAACACCAAACACACCCTTTATGGGTGGTTGGCAGCCCAACGCACCCTACTCTGTGTTACAAACCAACCCGACAACCCAACCCAAACCCATGGCGGCGGCTGTCAACCCGGCTGTCCCCGCAGCCATCCCGACCCAGACCAACAAACAAACACCCCCGGCTGCTAAGATACCAACCAAACGCACCCGCTTGGTGCGATATTATAAACCAAACCGCCCCTTGGATGGTGGTTTTAAACCCGGACGCACCCTTGTTGGCTGGAAAACACCAACCGAACGCACCCTTGGGGGCGTTATAAGAACCACAACACACCCCTTGTATGGCTGTCGACAACAACGCACCCTTCGGGTGCTATACACCTGACCCGACGCACCCTCTCGGGGTTGTCACCACAAACCAACACACCCTCGGTGCTAGTAAATGACGATGAAGATGGTGTATGATGATGGTGGTGGCAAGTGGCGGTGTGGAGTCGCGAGTGAGGGAGAGTGATGGTGGGGATCGGATAGATCGGGAGATGGGGAGGATTTTTGGTGTTGGCCGGAAAAGCTCGCCGGAAAACTTTTCCGGCGGCTGTGGTGGTGGTCGCCGGCTGCCGGATATTTGGGAGGGAGAAGAGAAAGTTATGAGAGAGTGTGTGTGAGTTTATATGTAAAAATAAAAAAAGATATATATTTTTATATATTTAGTAAAAGTTAATGACAAGTTTTAATAGACTATGGTCTAATTTGTAAATATTTAATATAGTTTTTAATAAAAA